>JAUELF010236484.1:0-13010 GCA_031471495.1 Clinocardium nuttallii
GAATTCAATAACATTTTACATGAAGCTTCTATACCATGAGGCGGCGTGTCGCGCACAAGACCCAGGCCTGTACCTCACAGGTCAAGGTCACACTTAGAGGTCAAAGGTCAAAATGAGTACTATTTGAATGAACCATGCATCATAGGATTTCAAAGAAACTTGGCACAAACGTTCACCATGATCTTTCGTATGTGAGAAAGGGTTTAGAGTTCAGCTGTATTACCTTTTCCACTTGAAAGGTTCAACATTAACAATGTCTTCGTATTAATGTAAATGATTTCTTCCTTGTATCAATATTATTTTGATTAGCTTCACTGGCAAGCTTATTTTAAACCTCATTGTCCATCATGCCAGGGCTGTTTAACCTTAATTGGGAAAATTTAAAAATCGGATTTTCAAATTATTTTATATAAGTTGTTTCTTAGGTGACCCTCGACCAGATTCCTCCAAGCCTTATTGATAGTTTAAAAAACATCATACCATTGTGTTTTCAACTATATTCATTAAAAAGCCATTCTCTAAGTCTTTTAGAGTATTTTAGGGTCTGATAAGCATTTTTACAGTCAGTTTGTGTTCATCAGGTGACCTATATATTGATTTATATTTCCAGATCTGTAGACAAAAGAAATTGGTTGGCGGATATCTGGATAGATTTGGCCTATCTAAGCTGGAGGGAACCCAGTGCTGGTTTGTATTATTCCTCTCACCTGACCTAAAGTGCTAGATAAATGGCATTTTGCATGTTCTAAAATCCTTATTTGATCCTCTTACCCACTACATAAGATTTACTTTAATAATAAGAGAGAAATTTTGGGGAAAAGAGCTGAATACTTCTCCTTATTGGCGAAAGAATGAAAAAGAATGGCTCATACTTTGGCTTTAATAATTATTCATTAATGCCCTTTTTTCGACATATTCTTTTCCATATGCAGATGCAGCAGATGGGCTTTGTAAACATAGTAGTTAATCCTTTCACACATTTAGGTTTTTCCTTACCTCTCTGAACCAGACAGCTTTTGATAACATTGTGACAAAAAAGGAAAAATTGCTCATAACAAGCAAATAAAAGCCAATATATCCTTTTGCCACAATGTTTTCAAAATTAATACTGGACTTAGATTTGGAGTTTCAATATTTTGCATACCTATTTTTTGCTTTTGCAGACTGGAATATTTTGGTTCATCTGTATATGATTTAAGAAACTATATAAAAGGTAGAAATGATAACACTATTTAATTAACTTTCTCTCAAAGTTTTCTTTTCTGTCTAGAAAATGTATTTCAATTATGGCCTTATTTCTTTCTGGGTAATTTTAATCAGTATATATGTCAAATCGAAAATGTTTGAATCATCATATCAGATTCATGTAATTTGTTTTCCTATTAGATCTATCGGAAATGATTATTTTTATACCCCCAGTTTTGTTTTGGAGGGTATATAGGAGTCACTGTATCGGTCGGTGGAATTTAATAAAATTTTACATGAAGCTTCTATACCATGAGGCTGCGTGTCACACACAAGACCCATGCCTGTACCTCAAATGTCAAGGACACACTTAGAGGTCAAAGGTCAAAATGAGTACTATTGACCTTGTCCGGCCCACATTTCAACTATCATCATAGGATAAGAAACTTGGCACAAACGTTCACCATGATGAGGGTGGCTTGTACCTCAAAGGTCAAGGTCATGGTCAAAGGTCTAAATGAGTACTGTCTGAAAGGACTACCTTGTTGAGTTATGGTGTAGGTCAAGGTGCTGTTTTGGGGGTATTTTTATCATCTTCAGTGATAGTTCTAGTTATACCCCCAGATACGTACGGTAGTATATGGGGGATATATAGGAGTCATGCTTGACGGTCGGTTTGATGGTCGGTCCGTTGGTCTGGACATTTCTTGTGAACACTTTCTCAGCAACCCTTCATCAGAATTTATATAACTTCACAAGAATGTTGATACCAACCCTACTTGTGCATATTGTGAGCATGTTGCACTGGAATTATTTTTAAATGAGTTATGGCCCCTTGAATGTCTCATACATGACTGGGGGTATTCATCACCTTCAGTGATATTTCTAGTTTTGTTTGTGTTGAAAACATTAAGACATTTTGAAGAACATTTTTTATATAGATCATGGAAATTCTCCAAAGCATCATAGATAAATCTGTCAGGGATAATAAACTTAAATATACCTTTTTGTTTTACAGTTAATGTGAATTGCTATGCTTTGGATAGGAAGAGTCCAGCATCCCATGATCAACTAGCTAGAGCTTCATGTCTACTTTATAACGTTGTTGGGTAAGAACATTGTTATACATATTTAGGGGTAGCGACGCAGGCTGTCAATCTAGGGGTTTTGAGTTTGAACCCCTGCTGGGCCAACATTCTTTCTCATGTTTGACAAAATCACTGTGACAAACATCATTTATGCTCCACTCACAGTCTAAGTGGAAAAGTAGCTATATGCTTGGAAAGCCTGTTGTATGGAGTACTGTAGTGAGAAAGCCCAGGAAACACATGTAGGTGAACTGGCTGCCATGATATGCAAAATTAATGAAAAATGGCGTTAAACCCCAATCAATCAATAAACATATTTAACCCTTTACAAGAAACACAAATCTGCATCAGACACATTTATAGAACACCTTGGCAAAAACATGAAAAATCTCTAAATGAGAGTATATTAATTGAAAAGAAAAGAAAGCATTGTGTGAAAAGGAGAAATTCCCACAGTGACAAAAGAAGAAATTGCTCAAGATGTGCAATTTCTCCTTTTGCCACAATGTTTTCCACTTTTAGTCATAAGTTATCTATCCAATTATAGAGATTATCCAGTTTTTGACAAAATATGCTAAAGTCGTCTGCTTCAGATTTGTTGTATGAGGGAAAGGGTTAAAAATGTATTTTTTATCAAAGTTTAAACATGGCTACAATAATAATTATGTGTTTTAAGCAGGTCGGTGGTTGGGTGAATAGGTGTGCAGACATGTGTAAATTATCTTTCTGTGAAATAACTTATCCTAGACATGACTGAATCTATTAAACCCTTAAGGCCTTTCCTGCTTATAGAAACATTTTGACGCATCTGCAGCATAAGACTTGAAAATATCGTGACAAATGGAGAAATTGGGATTTTTTTCTGATGTCATTTCAAATAAGGTGTCAAGGTTGCTGTCACTTAAAAAAGTTAACCTGCATTATGGTCAAGTTGAAAATTTGGTTTGTTGCTTGAGTTACAATAAAGATCAGATCAAACTGCACTTATTTGCATGCCAATCTTTGAGCTATTTAATAAGCAAAATGTTCTTTAACTTTTAAATGATAAACATATCTTTTTTAAAGTCCTAAAAACAGTCTGAGAGTAAACACCGATCATGAACAATTTCTTTATTTTGAAAGATTTATTTTTGCTTCAGAAGCTAAGACAGAAGTTAGAAATTGTTTTTAAACTAATATTTATTATTATTAACAATGGCTTACAAAAAAACCTAACAACCCACTACAAAATAAGGTCAACACTGAGGAATACCTTTATGGGACTTTCTAAAGGTCTTCATGTTAATTTGTGTATGAGAAGAGAAACTTCCTAAAAATTACAAAAACACATGTATATTAAGTCCAGTAACACTGTTAATCTGTGATATGCCAACGCAATTCCTTATTATATTCCACAGTTATTATAAAGATATCTGCGATGAGACCCTTGTACCACAATACATGCAGGACCTTATACCGATCACCATGGAAGGATACAAGTAAGTTGTAACATGTAAACTGCCTCGGTCGTGTAGTGGTAGAGTGTTCACCTTGGGTGCGGAAAGTCGCAGGTTTGATTCCTATTCTGGTCATACCAGAAACTTTAAAAATGGTAATAATGGCTGCCCTCCTTGGCGCTCAGGGTTGCAGGGTTAGCAATCCGGCTGACGGGCTGATGTCAGGATAAATGGACCAGTAGTAACTTACCAAGGAAACGATTGATATAACTGTTGAAAGCGGCATTAAACATCAATGTAACATGTAACAGTGGTCCATGTACAGGCAACATTTTGGGTGATACATTTAACATTGAACTTTGTAAACATTTTAGTGGTTGCATAATTTATCATTGGACCTTGTTCAGGCAACATTTAAAAACTCTTCAGTAGACGATTTTTGAAAACGTGTATCCATTTATATTGAAAATATCTATTTTATAAAAACGTTGTGGTAAGAGGAGATTCATATTTACTCAAATTACTGTTAGTTTGTTGAATACAGGATTTTATTTGCTCTTATTATTTAATCTGTCTTATAATTAGCTAGTTGATATTTCTGTTAAATAGCTAATCTGTGGACTCTATTATTATATCCCCATGTATAATGTAACATTACTAGGTGAAATAAAGTCCATGTTAGAATTAGTCTGGATTTTCTTAAAAGTCATCTACTGCAGATGTGTGTGCATATGGGAAAGATTTAACCCTTTCCCACCTATTGACACATTTTGACGCGTCTGCAGGAGACGACTTTTGAAAACATTATGACAAAAGGAGACATTGCTCAAAATGAGCAATGTCTCCTTTTACCACAATGTTTTCATCTTTTTTCCAGTAATTATACCTACAATTATAGAGATTTTCCATATTTTTGAGTTGACATTTACAAAGTCATCTACTGCAGATGTGTGTTGATGTGGGAAAGGTTTCAGAGATATAATTGTTATCTGATATCTTGATACATGAAGCCAATAGGAAGTAATATGTTATTGTTTAGTAGAAAAGGTATCAGGTTTTTATTGTGACAACTGCCATGGAAGGGTGACACATAATGATCATTTCTCTGTCTGTCTGCCTTTTGTTAGCACAAGACCAGAGTATGGTCAAACCGGGTAATCAAAGATTTTGTAGTAATGGTTGCAGGCATAGCATTATGACTGATGTATCGGTGTCCGGATAAACCAAGTAGTGCTGGTAATTTAGCCAGGAAACATTGTGATACAACTGAAAAACTGTCAGTCCATCACACTTACATTTACTGGCCTATAGGCAGGCGACAGTTGTGTTCCTTGTTATGACTTTAAGATTGATTGCTCTAAAACAAATATCCATATGAATAAATAATGTTCTATATTTTTAGACATATGAACTGTACAGTCCGTATTCCTCGACTTGGACGTGATGAGATTTTCACATACGAAAACCAGAAACATGTGGTCATTTACAGAAAAGGTGTCTACTTCAAATTGGATGTGTTTAAAACTGACAGCACTGGAAAAGAAGTACAAATCACAATCTCTGAAATAAATGCACTTTTACAAAATATTGTGGAGATTGCTGATGGTAAGTGAGATCTTACTTAGGGACACTCTACAACAAAACAGACCTCATGAGGTTTTCAAATTATTGGTGATAAATATCATATTTGATCAAAACTACCTTGATTGGCATCGATGTTGCTTGTTGTAAGAGTAGAGTATAAACAAGCAAAATCGTGATCAGATTGTGGGAAAGGGAAAAATTGCTTGTAAATGCCGATTTATTCTTCCAACGGGTTTAAAGTCTATTTTGTACAGTAATGAAGTGTCTGGGAAGAATATTATGTTGAGCACTGGTGGGAGAAACCAGGCAACACAGGTTAAGGTAAAACTAGCCACCTTAATATTAATTGAAATACTATTGAAAACAGCATTAGTCTCCACTAGAAATATATCAAGCAAATTATTAATTTTAATCGTTCATGCCGTATCCTAGAGTGTTGTGTTGCTTTTTTCAGATTCAAAAGACTTCTGTCCGGTTGGAGTCTTCACCAGTCAAAACAGAGACTATTGGGCGAAGGTAAATTACTATTTCATTGTCACGAACCCTTATACAGTGTAGGCCTTTTTTAATCCTTTCCCTCATATAGACGCTTTCTGATGCCTCTGCAGCAGACGGCTTTTTGAAAACATAGTGACAAAAAGATAAATTGCAAAACATGCAATTTCTCCTTTTGCCAAAATGTTTTCCACTTTTAGTCATAGGTTATCCATCTAATTATAGATATTTTCTATTTTTTGGGTTAATCAACATTTGTTAAACATTTTACATATGACTTCACTTATGAATGTAAAAAAATATAGATTGTGATGAGCCTGCATATTCAATCAGTCTTATCTTGAAATGTAGTAAGGTAGATCAAATTTACGCAGCTTTGTCAGGTAAAAAAGAGCATCATCCTCTCGTACTGAAGGTCCCAGGTTTAAATCCCATGATGAGGGTGTTCTGCCTTTGGGATTTTTCCAGACAAACGGCGTCAGTACTGGTTATGTCTCCAGGAAGTAGACATTGATTGTGATTAATATAAACTTAAAGCTTGTTTCGCAATTGAAATAATATAAAACAAATAAGTAAAAAAGAAAGAGCACTTGCCTACATCTGCAGCAGATAAATCCTGGAATGAATTTGGAAAATCTCAATAAATGAAATTACAGGTGTTTTTATGGAAAATATTTGAAAATATGGCTGTCAGAGTAGAAATTACTCATTGTGAGAATTCCCTTTAGCCATAATGTTTTCAAAAGCTGCTGCTTTAGATAAATCAACAGGCTTTTACAGGGGGTAATGGCTTCAATAAGATAATTTTTTTCCATGATGTAGTTATTTCTCCTAGAAAGAACATGAGTAGCATACTTTTGTCTCATCCTCAATATGAAGGCCAACAAACACCTGGGTGGTTCAGTCATCTAATATAATTCCTCTGTTTCTAGCTCCGAGAGAGAATCGTTGCCATTGATACCAACAAGGAGAGCATTGAATGTTTAGACAGTAGCATAGCTTTCTTCGTTCTGGAAGAAGACACACCTAAGGTAGGACAAAGTGGTTCCAGGTTGATATAACCCTTTTCCTCATACAACATCTCTGCAGCAGATGACTTTGAAAACATTTTAGCAAAAGCGTACAATATCCAAAATTAATAGTTTAATTATTATATAGATTTGAAAACATCGTAATGGCTATTAAAAGGAGAAATTGCTCATTATGAGAAATTTCTCCTTTTGCCACAATGTTTTCAAAAGTTGTCTGTTGAAGAGGCCATAGAAAGCGCCTGTATGTGGGAATGGAATAAATCAAGTTTTTAAGAATGTGTCAATTCAACAATACTGCCACGCTTTTTGATACTGCAGTCGGAATTTCATATTATTAACATGTTAGTAGTTTCATACAGATCATGTGAAACAGACGATTTTGAAAATATCTAGATAAGGTTATGGAAAATCTCTATAAATTAAGCATAATTATTGAAAGGAGTTAAATACCTCAATTTCTTCTTATGGAACCAACTCTTTCCCTAATAGACGCTTTCTGATGCCTCTGCAGCAGATAACTTTTGAAAACATTGTAACATTAGGAGAAATTGCTCAAGATGAGCTTTCTTTTGCCACAATGTTTTCAACTCTGATAAATAATAACCCTTTAATTTATGGTAATTTTTCAAGGTTTTGCCAAAATCTTTTCAAATCTGTCAGCTGCAGATTTGTGATATGTTGGAAAAGGGTACTCTATTAATAAGTCGTCTGTGGCAAATGCATGAAAAGGAGTCTGTATTTGGGAAATGGCTAAGACCAGCAAACTAGTGTAGATTAACCTTCCTATACATGCAGATCTGACCTTACAGTGTTTGCCAATCAGTCTGCAACTCTTCATGGTCTGGTCAGAATCTTCCCTGTTGGCTGTTAAGTGGAATAAGCATCCAGGAAAACTATGTAGAATGTTTATCAACACACATTTAGAATTACTGTGTAATTTGATTGCAAACAATGTCATAATCTCTGAAAGTCATATTTTGTGTGATGTGGCAGAGATATATACTTGTGATTTCATTTAGTACTGTAAACATAATAAGACAATTTCAAGTTTAAATTAATGACAGCATTAGTACAACATGTACATTGAAATAGGTTATTTACATGCGTTTGTGTATATTTCAGAGTCGGGATGAAGAAGGATCCTTCACAATGACCGGTACAGGTACTAACAGATACTTTGACAAATCTCTCCAATACGTGATTTATGCAAATGGAGTTATGTGTGTCAATGCCGAGCACTCAGCTGGGGATGCCACAGTAAGTTATATCATATCTCAGATATTAGATGAAATATTTCTTTTGAGTTCTTACTTGACAAAATTGACCTGACCCTGACATTCTGTGTGAATCAGTGTATATATGAGCAGAGTATAGGGATCTAGCTTCTTAATGCATCTGCAAACAATGAAGTCTCCGGTGAACCTGTGCATCTTACATTCTCAACAGGGCTTTCATTGTGTTACTTTTCTTAGATGTTTCTTTTAACCCTTTCCCTCATACGACAATTCTGCAGCTTTGAATATATTTTGTCAAAAAAATTAAAATTTAATGGATAACCTATGACTAAAAGTGGAAAACATTGTGGCAAAAGGAGAAATTGCACATTTTTTATCAATTTCTTCTTTTGTCACTGTTTTTAAAAAGGTGTAAGAAAGAGTTAACTAAAAATAGAACTGTTGCCCCCCCCGAGGACTAGATCAGGGGGAGTGAACTGGTCTTCCCAAATATATCTCTCATTACTCAACCAAATCCTATGTTGTGGGTACCGAGACGATTCTTCTGAGTACCCACACCATAGGGTTTGAATGTCAAATAAAGATTTTGGAACATGAAAAATTTGAATTATCTAAATCTCTGCTTGCCTCAATAGTTTTCCACCAATTTACCTTATGGTAGACCATTGTGGAGAGTCACTTACACCTCAAATCACAAGGTGCGATTTATATGTTATCATGGTATTTGTGTTTTTATCTTATTTAATATGTGTCTCATTTATCACACAATGTTTATTTTCGCAAATTTGAAAAATGTAATCCATTTGACAATTTTTTTTCAAAATTTGTCCTATAATGAGAAGTCTTTTATATTAAAGAAAAAAAACCAATTTTTTTAATACTATTCCTTTATAGTATTTTTCACTTAGAACACAGCATTTTAAACCTTTCAATCAACTGAAACTCGCACTTCTTTTCCTTCAGTTTTCATTATTTCAAAAAGAAAATGCCGATTGATTCTTCAAAAAAAAAAAAAAAATTGTGACTATGGATTTACCTTTGGTTATTGCTTCAGGTTGTATAGCCTTGCTTGTTAGGGAGAAACTTACGGAACAATTCTCAGTCTGTCTTTCCTGCATGCTTTCAATTACCGCCATATTGGCAAGGGATACCTGTGTTTGTTTTTTTCAAGCTTTCTTTTGTTATTCAGCTCATGTAAATTAATATTTTTACAGTTACCTGGCCGTATCTGGGAGTATGCGCTCGCCAAGGAGAGAGGAGTCTATGATGAAGAAGGTCGTCTTCCCAAGGTCAATGAGGCGCAGAAACAAAAACTTAAACCACCACAAAAGTAGGTCAAACCTTTTCCACCTACGACAAGCCTGCTACAATCGACTTAAATCATAAGGGCCAAAATATGGAAAGTCCCTCTTAACCCTTTCCCTCATATAGACACTTTCTGACGCCTCAGACGGCTTTTTGAAAACATAGTGACAAAACAAGAAATTGCACAAAACGTTCAATTTCTCCTTTTGCCACAATGTTTTCCACTTTTTGGTTGTCCATTCAATTAAGGAGATTTTCTATGTTTTAACAAAATACGTTCAAAGCCGTCTGCTGCAGAATTGTCATTTGAGGGAAAGGGTTAATGAACATGAATTTATTGAAAAGAGATGAAAAGATTTGCAAAAGAAGAAATCACTTATTATGAGCCATTTCTACCTTTACCACAATGTTTTCATACGTCATCTGCATGTGAGAAAGTGTTGAACCATTAATTTATGTTATCTGTTCACTGATTTAAATAAAACTATCCTAAAACTTGGAATTCATTTTAGGGTACCTTTGGATAACTGGATAGTAACTTTAGGTCACAATACACCAAATAAATTCCCTCTTTGTTTACATGTAAATCAATTAGTTTTAACACTCAATTGTCACACTTTCTAAGTGTTTTAAACCCTTTATCATTGAAAAGAGTTACCTAAGCTTTAAAATAATCCAAAGAAACTAGGTAGTCATGCATTTTGCAAGAAATAATCCATCCTGTGAAGATGGTTACCGTCATTGAGGACGAAATTTGACTGAGTAGTTTGTGAAAGGAACATTCCCTTTCTCAGGACTGGTAATTTACCCAGGAAACGCCATGATGTAAGTGAAAAATTTGTTGTAAGTGGCATGAAACACATTCTACATGTATTTACCCTTTCCTACATACAACAAATCTGCAGCAGACCACCTTGAAAGCATACCCCAAAAAATTGGAAACTCCCTTTAAATGAAGTACAATAATTAAACAGAGTTGAAAACATGGTGACAAAAGGAGAAATTGCTAATGTTTTCTGCTGGAGAGGAGTCAGAAAGCGCCTACATTAAGGAAAGGGTTAAAGGACAATGAACACTGTTGAATGTTTCAGATTGGATTGGGAATTGAACAACTTTGAAAGCGAAATAACTGAATCTCTGGAACATTTCAAGAAACTTGTAAGTATGATAAACTGCTGTCTAAATGAATTAAATAGCTGTTACCCACATACACAGAATATGCAGCAGTCTATGAAAATATTTATGGCAAAAATATTGAAATTCACTATATGTATAATAACAGAGTTGAAAACATTGTAGAAAATTCTCCTTCTGCCTCAATCTTATCAAAAGTTGTTTTATTTTGATACAGAGTTGTAAATTGTGGGATAAGGAGAAATTGTTAGTTATGAGCAGTATTCATCAACTTTGTCAATTGCTGCAGATACCTATGCATGTAGGATATGTCTGGACTTATCATTTTAGTCATGCCTTTGAAATAAAGACCCTCAGAGGTTTTCAAATTTAACTACGGAGCGGACATGATATTTTTGTAGAGTCCTGTGCTTGGACAAATTCTAAGAAATAAAAAATTGTTATAAAGATTCTGTTGACAATAGAAAATGAAAATGGTGTCTACTGCATAGGCATCAAATGTCATCAGTATTAAGGAAAGGGTTGGAACAAAGTGGAATCAAAACACATGTGATTCATGTCTTCAAGTGATATGTGTCATTTTCCTGTGTCCAATAAAATCCTATTATAATTGATTTGCAAAGAAGACACTGATAGTACTGTAAATTGTTCTCTTTAAAGTTTACCACTGAAATATCGCCTGTAATTTATTTAGAAAACGATCAATTACAAAAAATTACTTAAAACTTTCCCACACAAACAAAATCTGCAGTAGACGACTTTCAAATAATGTAGGCAAATATTTTGAAAATCTCTTTGGAAGAAAGTATAATTATCAAAATTCAGCTGAAAAAAATAGCAAATTTGAAATTTCACCATTTGTCACAATGTCTTCAAAAGTTGCCTGCTCCAGAAGCGTCTATAAGTTGGAAAGGGTTAAAGGAAGTTTTAATAAATAGCATGTTTCATTGCTTAAATATAAATACATGAAGGATTGTATGAAAGTATTTTATGTTATTGTATTTCAGGCTAACAGTTTTGATATTAAGATTTTGACAACAGATTATGGGAAAGGTTTTATGAAGAAGAAAAGAATGAGTCCAGATGGATATTTACAGGTTAGTTACCTGGCCGTATTTGTTTTAATGTTTATGTCCCTGCCATAAAATAACTATTGTGCAAGTCATGTATACAAACATTTGGCATTGTCAGCTCTTCAACTGCAAAAGCACTTATCCAATCTTCATTAAACTTGCTGAGAGTGCTTATTGATAAAAAACTGGCCAAATCACTTTAGTCATTCCAGAGTTATGCCTCCCTGATGGGCATATTTCGTGACAGTTTGGAACCCATGTTATATTTTGGGAGCATCAATTAATTTTACGAACTTTGTATTTTTCAGATGGTCATACAGTTAGCCTATTTCAGACTGACGGGAAAATGTGTGAAAACCTATGAATCTGCATCTACAAGGTAAACACGTTTTTATTATTTATTTTCCATCTTTGAATGATAGACTTTTAAAAACTCTCTTTTCCTTTCGAAGTTCTAATATTCTGATGCCTTTATGAAATATTCAATTTAGTTGCAGGACCTTAACCATTTCCCACTTTCAACAAATCTGCAGCAGACTACTTTGAAAACATCTGGCTTTGAGCAATTTCTCCTTTTGTTTCATCAGAAAGCGTGGGAAAGGGTCAAGGTGACTAAAGGAGTTCTATTTGTTTGGTCTATAAATGACTATTCCACAAACTTAACAAATTGATTTTCAGTCAATTTCATTCAAGTTATATTGATTATTTACAGAATGTTCTTCGACGCAAGAACGGAGACAATACGCCCTGTGACGGAAGCCTCTGTATCCTGGTGCAAATCGATGAACAGCACTAAAGCAACAAAAGATCAGAAAACCCTGCTATTGAGGCGAGCCATCAATGTCCAGACCAAGTTGAAGAATGAGGCCGTGGTTGGTAAAGCCTGGGATCGACACATGTGCGCTTTGTACTACGTATCACGAGAGATGGGTATGGAAACACCAGCCTTGTTCAAGAATAAAGTAAATTATTTATTTATTCATAATTTGTTACATTTAATCATATATTTCAAGCAATAAGTGGGTAAATTTGTCATCAGTTTACAGATTTTGTTTACAAAGTTTGCCTGTATTGTCTATCATTAAAGCAGGTTACATATTATTCAATAACCTTATTAACCCTTTCCCACAATCAACATATCTGCAGCAGTCAACTTTGAAGACTTTTCGGTGTCCACAATTCCTGCTTTTGTCACACTGTTTACAAGATTAGTCTGCTGCAGAGGTGTCAAAAATCGTCTGTATATGGGAAAGGATTAAAGGCATTTAAAGAGTGCAAAGAAGTTACTGATGGAAAAAAAAGCTGTAAATGAGGATTTTCTCTATTTTTAGCTCCACTGGCTATGTCATGGTGAATTGTCTGTTGTGTGTGCGTTAACTTTTTCCTTTAAACGACTTCTTCTCCCTAACCACTTGGCCAATTTGGTTGAAACTTTGTAGGAAGC
>JAUELF010236495.1:0-13006 GCA_031471495.1 Clinocardium nuttallii
ACATTTGGCCTCTGCGTAAATGTATCGACCCAGATCAGCCTGCGCAGTCCGCACAGACTAATCCGGGCCGACACATTACGATCCAGGGGGATAGAGGTATAGAGTTATTATTCGTGGAACAGAAAGTCCACAGAAGGGCGAAATCCTTCTATCCGGGTAAGCCTGCGCGGCATGATATGGCTGATCCGGGTCGATATTAAATGCAGCGTCCACAATTTTGTTTTTTACGGCTAACGTAAGTTTCTCTTCTTACGAATGTCTCGTACAACCATTCAGTCAGATAATCTTCTTTGACTAACTGAGCTTTTCCGTGCTAAAGGTACATGCTATTATGAGCTTTCTCACGAGAAAACCACCATTGTGGACTCTGCATAAAGTATCGACCCGGATCAACCTAAACATGCCGCTCAGACTTTCACGGACAGATATTTTTCCGGGATTTTATGTTTCACGAATCATTACTCTATACCACTGAGGCGGAATGAATCGGCCCGGATTAGCCTGCGCGGATCGCGCAGGCTGATCTTGGTCGATACATTACGTAAATACCATTTTGTTGGTTTTATCGCTCATATTTATAAACAGGCTATAGACAGGTCAGCATGTAAATCCACACAGTCTTGTCACGACCCACACAGTTCAAATAGTTCTAACATACTGATTACTACTGTTAACCTGTGTATATTCTTTTGAAATTGAGGGGCAGATTTACAGGTTATACCGAACCTACATGTACATGTACACTGTTCTGAAATGCAAACGGGTACCTTATTTGAAAGGTGCGACTCAAATTGCGAATATTGCAGAGTCGTAAATAACAGCTAGAATAGACATGTGGATCTCGAAATTCACGTGTCGCAAATTATTAGTTTCCACAGAGCATAACTTATTAAATTACAATTCAGACCTTTAACTACCGTAATTTGAGAACCCCTTTGAAATTTGATATATTTTCCTATATTTATGCTCTCGGCCTGAAACATTCCAATACTTACTCGTGCATGAGCGAGTTTTGTTTAATTGGAGATATACACCATTTTAAACATTATATCAGTTATATCACGGCGACAGTTCACTTATTCATGACCACCGAGTAAATAAACCAGTACACGGCTAGGAAATGCCGATCCCTGACTAGGGATCAAACCCGGACGTCAGGTCCAGTTCTAAATCCCCGACGCTAACCACTCGGCAAAGTGGTTTCCTTGCATGTGCTAGTTGAAACAGCTTTCATTTGATTGGCTTGCTTTGGACAAATGTTCTGTTCAATTCGGTCATGGTGGAGTGCCCTTGGGCAAGGCACATTTTCTAGCCTAGTACTGGTTTGTTTACCCAGGGATCATGAATAATTAAATTTAATTGCGCGGTAAATGACCTTTTGGTAAATTTGAATGAACTGCAGTATTCCTCTGAATATTAGACTGCCTCTGTGGCGTAGTGGTACAGCATCCGCCTCGGGTGTGGGAGGTCGTGGGTTCTATTTCCGACCGGGTCATACCAAATACATTAAAACTTGTATTAATGGCTGCCCTCCTTTGCGCTCTCG
Organism: Clinocardium nuttallii; assembly: GCA_031471495.1. Lineage (NCBI taxonomy): Eukaryota > Metazoa > Mollusca > Bivalvia > Cardiida > Cardiidae > Clinocardium > Clinocardium nuttallii. The sequence goes on from JAUELF010236495.1 coordinate 1,547, forward strand.
GAGTTGCGGGATTAGCATTACGACTGACTGGCTGGTGTCAGGATAAATGGACAAGAAGAACGGGTAACTTACCCAGAAAACGCCGTGATGCATAATTATTGAAAGCGGCGTTAAACAATAAACAATACATCCTTTGAATATACCAAAATATTCCCATATAGCCATCCATCCCTAGTCTGTCTGTGATAGATTCCAGGTTCTCATTTCGAAGCTTCTGATCTTTGTATTAACTGGTCGGAAAATCAAGATTAGTTTCTAAAAGCCGAAAGACGATATACGATAGTTTATATGAGCACATCCATGAGAAATGGTACAAGTTGGCAATTTAGAGTGTAAGTTCACTGTCTTCTGGATTGATAATGTGAAACCTTATACGACTGATCATAAACCTTGAAATGAAGTTCAAATCGAAAAGATGAAATCGAAAAAATTAAAAATGTTGATCTGTTCAGTATTTATATAATATTTTAACAAGGGTCAGTTAATAATCTGTGAACTGGCTGGATCTTGACCAGACCGTGTGGATACACAGGCTGATCCAGATGTAGACATTTCACAAAGAGTCAACGTGTTTATGTTTAAATGATCGGGCTCACGTATTGTTTAATATATACTCACGTGTGACATTTGAAACGTTGACGGTTATTACGAGGGCAAACCAAATTGACAATCTTGCTTTTCGTTTTAAAAATGATTTGAAAGATGCAGACCAATATGTACCAAGTGATATTGGTCTACAGTGTTCGCTAATCCTTTGTTTGTGAGAGAGAAAAAACAACATGGTGTTTTAAAGTGGTGTATAAAGTGGGAAAAGGGTTAAAAGAATGCGTAATAGCATCAGTTCTTACTAGTATTTACATTCAATCATTTTATCATTTGTATAAGCTAAAGATAGGGATGTTTGTATATTCCACAGATGGGTCTCGGGCACAAACCACATCACGGTTACAGGTTGTTATTGACGAGGATGAACCTGAATCCCCTGTTCTTAAAAGTAAGTAATTATTGTTATTGTTTACTGAATCACCTGTTCTTAAAAGTAAGTAATTATTACTATTGTTTACTGAATCACCTGTTCTTAAAAGTAAGTAATTATTGTTATTCCTTTCTGAATCACCTGTTCTTAAAAGTAAGTAATTATTGCTATTGCTTTCTGAATCACCGGTTCTTAAGAGTAAGTAATTATTACTAGTGTTTACTGAATCACCTGTGCTTAAAAGTAAGTAATTATTGCTATTGCTTTTACGATATTAGAATGCAATAAAATCTATAGAGTTTCTTCACAACTAATAAAGGCATTTGAACTCTGTTAACGCATATTAGAAGATATTTCATAATACCGTAAGCGACCTTTGTAAATATATATGATGCTTTTTGGGTCGTTGGCCAAAATATTTGAATAAAATGTCTATGTCCATATGCTATTGTTATTTCATTAGCCCAGTGTGACGTTCACGTTTACAGGTGTCAGTATCAAGCCCAAACTGATATGCAAATTGATCAAGTATACGATCAACACCCGCCATGCATTCGTCTTTGGTGGTTTGGTCTCAGTTAAGTTGTGATTAGAATATCGGCCAAAAGAGAGGGGTATACTCATTCGATCCTCGGTTGGGGCATACGAAATACTTTAACATGGTAGTAATGTCTACTCTCCTAGTGTTGCGGGAATAGCATTACGAAGGATGATTCTGGGTCAGGATAATTGACGACGAAAGTAAGGTTGCATTACCCAGGGGACGCCGTGATATAACTGAAATACATTCTTCTTTTTATTATTATTATTAACATTAGTATTTATATCGATATTGCATATCACCATTAATCATTTGTATCATTAATTACCACTTATGATATCATTATATATTAGTATTGTTTATTACAGGTAACCAATCCGAAGAATTCATCGCAAAGAAAACAAAGTTGATAAGTAAATATAGAAACTTAGTTTATAATAATAGCAAAAGACATCTAAAAACAGAACAAATAATTACATTTAACTAATGTTGATTATAATACCAATTATAAATATTTTGAAACATCATTAACTCCGTATCATGTATAAAGTACGCCCGTTTTATTTATTACTCTCATCACTTTATAGCAATATGAAATGGGCCCTCCCGCGAGAAAGCCAACAATATGGCCTCTGCGTAATGTATCGACCCAGATCAGCCTACGCTGTCTGCGTAAAAAAATCAACAGGAAACAATATTGTCTGACCGGGTTAGCTTGCGCGGCATGTTTAGGCTGATCCTGGAAGATACTTTACGCAGAGTCCACACTGTTGGTTTTCTCGCGTGGTGACTCATATATTTCTACACTTGTAATACGTACGATAAGGTTGATCGTCCTGGATTCCCGCCCAAACGTTGATCATTCTTGTTAAGACGATTGTACAAGATATTGAATCTCAAGAGTCAGTAATCAATAAGAAACTCAAAAATGGTTAGTATGAAACAGTAAATAAAACACTACATGTTTAGCCAAGTGACCGACCTGCTTTTCTTAGTATTTTTCTTTTTTGTGTGCATATTTTCATCAGTTTTCTTGTCCCATTCACTACTGTCTTTGTTTGTAAGTTATAACATAAGTGTAGCTGGGTCTTAATGAATCGCATAAATAAATTTCTGTCTGGCTAAAAATAATAACGTCTAATAAAAGTGGTGTAAATTAATATCATTATCGTCCATATACTTTTTTAAACATAATTATGTTGCAGGACAGTCCAATAGACGTCTGGAGTATTTCAAACATTCACATGAAACTTATCAGCAGCACGTTCATACCCGTGAGCTGGACTATGCAAAGAAAACTGTAGAAAGCAAACACGTTGTTGTAATAACGGGCACGAAAGGCAGCGGGAAGACACATACAGCCCTGAAACTTGTAGAAACGTTGACAAAGACTCACCAAGACACGCCTCCAATGATTTTCAGTTCAAGTCGAGACCTGAGTATGCTGATGGACTTAAATTCCAAAGCCGTCATTCTGGTTGACGATTTTCTGTGTCGTTTCCGATTCACAGACGAGTCTCTATCTGAGTGGGAAACTGTTTGGAAGAATGTTCATTACTTAATCGAACAAAAAAGAATATTCCTTATACTCACTTCTAACCCGGAATATTTAATGGATCTCGTTAATTCCGAGCAATCTTCTTTCTTCGATCAGGTAAAAGAATACGACTGTTCAATTGAGCTTGATAGAGATAAGTGCAAACTATCGAAAGATGAGAAAGTCAAAATGTTGAAGACAATCGGTAAGCGATTGCACAGTTCATTTAAATCATCGGATATGGAAAGGCTAGTTTCATTAGATATTGACAACTATGGCTTTCCAATAGTGTGCTTGCTTGTATCTCTAGGTGCTACGGCAGACGATTTAGACGCTTCGGTCGAACAATTTATTGAAATCTACCTAAAAAGACAACTAAACAAAACTATTCCTGAATACGTAGTACTCGTCTTAGTACTTGTATTTGATGGACGCCTTGATATTACAAATTACAATGCCACAGAAATGTTAGTTCTAGACAGAGTCGCAGCTCTGTTTGATGTGGATGAAGATACTATAAACGAAAAAAACTTAAAAGTTATTGCAAAACATTTAGAGGGAAGAACCCTTAAAAGGGAAAAGACAACGTATCGAATAACTCATGACATTTTTACAGAATCAATAGTTACTCAGTTACTTGTTAACTACGACGAACATGCTATTAAAGTGCTGCCTATTGACATTTTGGTTGGACTTCAATTTGAGCAATCAAACGACTCTGAAAGTGACACATCGAATACATTTTGTAATTATACCCTTAGACCAAAGCATTACAAACTCGTTGCTGAGAGGTTCAGAGAAAGTATGTCAACTGATAGCTCTGACCTTCTATTAACTGCAAGCAGCGCTCTGTGGGAGGATGCCACCTTCTCGGAAATTGCTCTAACTATAATAGGTGTAGACAGTTTTTTCATACCGAAAGGTAATGACCTTACTCTGTTAGCAGCCCTGTGTCAATACACCAGATCGGTAACTGTAGAAAAGGTTGTCCAGTATATCACACAATACAGACAGGATATCATGAAGGAAAAAGATTTAGAGATTAAACAAGCTTTAGAAATTGCATGCAAATATCAGCGAGCCAATATAGTTGGTATTTTGGTTGGATGTTGTAATTCTGTAGACGATGGAGTCATGTGTGCAGCAGCAGAAGGGGGTAACTATGATCTACTACAGGTTTTAATCAAACAGGGTGGCCAAATTCATGATAGAAAAGGGGAGGTTATCAGAACACTATGTAGATACGGACATGTTGATGTCGTCAGGGAAATCCTTGATGCAAAGGAAGGAACCTCAATGCTGCTAAGAAAGGGTCACAAAGGAAATACACTGATACACAGTGCGGTACAATCTACTAATACAAGCTTTGTAGAAGACTTGATAAGCAAAGGTGCCGACCCCGAAGTATCGAACAGAGAGGGAGTAACCACACTACATATTGCTGCGAGCTACGGACGAATGGCAACGGTTCGATTATTATGTGATGGTTACCGAGATATGTTAAACCTAACGGACAACAATGGCTTCACTGCCGCTCATTACGCCGCTCGCGAAGGCCATTTAGACGTACTGAGCTTCCTGTTAGACCACGGTGTGCATGGTAATATAAAAACAACGGGCAGTAATACTATCTTGCACCTTGCAGCATACAATGGACATACTGACATACTAACATATCTATTGAAGAGATACCCTGACCTGATAAAAACGCAGAACAACGAGTCTTTTACGGCGCCTCAGATTGCGGCTCGAATGGGGTATATAGATACCCTTCAAGTCTGTATTAGCGTTGGAGTAAGTCCTGATTCCAAAACAGTTGACGGCAGAACATTCCTACACCTTGCAGCTTTTAATGGACAATTCAATTTAGTTAAATATTTATGCGACAAATTCCCACAGTTGATAGAGATCACAGACTCCGATGGGAACACACTTGCACATGATGCTGCGGCCAGTGGAAATGAAAACGTTGTTGACTTCATTCTGAAGAGATATATTAGTATTAAATCCGTCAGCAACGACGGGTGTTCTGTCCTTCACGATGCGTGCTATTACGGTCGGCAAGAAGTCGGTATGTACCTGGTTGACAAATGTCCAGAACTTCTACGTATGAAGACGGCTGGAGGATACACACCATGTCATGGAGCGGCCTTAGGAGGCTTCGTTGAACTTTACACATTTCTCGTTTCAAAAGGAGCGGATCAGTTAGCTTTATCAAACGATAACAGCACGGTTTTACACGAAGCCGCGGTTAGTGGAAAGGTCGACATGGTCAAACATTTATGTTCTACATATCCGCAGTTGATTCCACACAGGAACAAAATGGACTATACTGCAACTCACTTTGCGGCTCAAGAAGGTCACTTGGAGGTCTTTACTTACCTCCTGTCGGAAACAAAAGATCCAATGATAAAGACAGGAGAGAACCAGACTTTTCTACACGTTACATCGTACAACTGTCGCTTTGACGTGGTCAAATACCTATGTGAGAACTACCCGTCAATGATTATGGCCCTTGACACTACAAATGCCACTGCTCTTCATTATGCTGCAAGAGGAGGAAGTATCGCAATATGCAATTATCTCATTGAACGAATGGAAGACCCTGTTATAGAAACCGCAAGCGGTAGTACGATTCTCCATCTTGCTAGCTATGATGGCAAAGAAGACCTCGTAAAGTATCTGTGTCAGCATTATTCACAACTTCTTGATATAGTAGACGGAACTGGTCACAACGCAGCTCACTACGCAGCCGGAAGTGATTCCATCGACGTGCTTAAGGTTATCTTGGAGTCTGGTCTAGATCCAATGACAAGGACAGAAAACGGAAGTACAATACTCCTTAAGGCAGCCTACAATGGAAAACTTGATATGGTTAAGTATATATTGACCAAGTATCCTGAAATCATACGTATAACGGACAATTTCGGGTGTAATTTGGCCCATTACGCTGTTTGTGCTGGTAATCTTCAAGTGCTGCAATACGCCCTTCTGTGCAGTATCGACCCAATGGGACAAACCAGTGACGGACACACCCTGCTTCACATAGCTTCCTTCCACGGACAAATACATATCGTGAAATACATCTGCGAGAATTATCCAGAGATGCTGGAGATTCTCGATAACAGGGACATGAGACCAGAACATTACGCAAAAGAGGGACAGCAAGAACACGTGATTCGGTACCTGAGCTCTTTGAGAGGACAGAAATCGATTTCGTCATCATCTGGCGACACAGATGATGACGTTGACGGTCATGATGCAAGAAGGTGTAAGCAGTTAGAGCCGTGTTGTGAGTGTTTGGTCACGTGTGGCCGTTGTGGATGTACTCGTGAATGTGCACTCAACCTGATTCATGGAGTATGGAGAAGGGTTGTCTGTCTTTTTTGTGCATGTAGACGTAATTAGTACCCCGTATATATACTTAAGGACTTTGAAAACGCACGCAAGTGTTACTTTTGATTTTTGGAGCACGTCTTTATCATGCGATAATTTCGTTATTACTCAATCAATTTTAAATGTGTTGGTGTCTAAATGGCGGCGATGAATAGGTTTCAACGAACTTGTATGAATATAATCATATAGTAAGTGCTTTCGTTGTGAAAAAACACATATCCAAAGCGTGCGTTTTCAAAGTCCTTAAGTATATATATAATTGTGAATGGAATGCGATATAAAGAACTAGGTGTTTGTGATAATACTATCATTGGTATATCAGCGGACGACGGAAATTGTGTTCATCTCATGATGTGAATATTCCCAGTCATTCGATAGGCATGCTTGTACAAATACGTAAACACATGCCAATAAATGATGAACTGATTCTATGAGATGTATCATCTGTCTAATAAATTGGTGTAATTTGGTGCATCAGCAGCTAGTTATGTAAAAATGACGTGTTATAGCCTTGTTTTGCCACATGAGATTGGCGCACGCAGTTTTCTTATTTGTTTTAACTCTTTCCCACATACAACACATCTGATGAAGACGACTTTGAAAAAAAAAGAGTTATTAAGTTAAGTTGGAAACATTGAGGCAACTGAATTTTATTTTAGCTACCGGCATTGTTATCAACAGTCGATTGCAAGTACGTTAAAATTCGTCTGTAGGTGGGAAAGTGTTAGTGGCTAGCGAAGTTGCCAATATTCATTGGAAATTCTTATTTTTGAATCATCTTTGTCCCCTATCCTTTTTATTTTTTTTATTTCATATTGAAACCTTTGGCATTTCGGGTCCAACTACTTGTTTATGTACGATATTCAGTACATATCAATTATATTGCAATGCGAATGAATTGCTCAATATTTTACGCATAAACTGGTTAAATTGAAATTATACTACAAAGTGCGTATTTTATTACAAGGTTAACTAGTATATTTGAGCGGTTCTCCATGACAATAAACACAAACTTCGAGTCAGTGAGGTCGCAGGTTCGATCTCAGACAGGGTCATACGAAATACTTTGTAGTAATGGTTGCCCTCCTAGACGCTCTGGGATATCGAATAAATGGACCAGCAGTACTGGTAACTAACCCAAGAAAGATTGTCGAAAGCAGCTTAAAACACCAGCCAGTCAATCAATCAACAATAAAATTAAATAACTATACATGTAAAAAGACACACAGGTGTTTGCATTCATGATATTGCAACCGATGGATACTGCTTCAATGAAGTTTCTTGAAACATTATATGACTCATTGGTGAACAGAGCAGCTCATTTAAACCCGTATTGTTTGTTTGTTACAATTTGAAGACATTTATACATGGAAACTAGTAAGTAGTAAAACTAACTTAAAACGGCAGTGTTATATTTTCACACACATTTAAGTATTTGTAATACAACAGAACTTTCAGTGACACGCAAAATACGCAGATATGTCAAATTTCAATATTTGTTCAACATAAATAACTATGCTTCCAATAGAATATTAGGATCACAATTTGTAAACTCTTCGCCTTATTAGCATAGGTCGAGTCGATTAATACACGGTTTGAAATTAAATTATTTTGTCAAATGTATTTCAATTAAATAACGGCCGCCAATTCTGGGGTTCTGGCACCTTTACTCTACACATCACTTTCCAAGATAACTGATAGCTTTCCCGAAAAGATCTATTAAGAACATTTAAATCACCACAATTGTTGACGAAATCTACAGATTGGCGTGCAAGGAGCAATGTACTAACACCATACTAACAAAAAGAAAGTGTACGGTTGAAAGTGGGATGGCCACGACCTTACTTCAACCTATATACGTGGGTAATAAAGTTATACAAAAAGAAAATGAACATTTAAATAATAATTGGCAGAGCCGGGTTCGAACTCATGTCCCATTGACATCCCGACTGAGTCATCACGGGTCGTCATAACTGGAATTGAATCGAAGGCAAACAGTGTGGTGGCAAATTGGCGAGACGATGTGTGTATCAACCTTGTACAAGGAAACATCATCATCGCATGTCAAGGATAAATTAGTTGTATTTTGCATTCCAATAATAACATATGGGAATGTGTGTATACAAAGTAACCTTTTACTAACGAAAACCAACCTTGCCGTGCATTTTTTTCGACGAGCATAGATTATAGATCTGCTTCTGCATGAAAACTGGCTGATATAAATGTTTGTCAGGTGTCTGTGAATAATCCATCTAAGCAAACCAAGGATGATATGATTCCTGAAACAGAAAATCCACAGGAGGTGGAAAGTGTCCATCTCAGTAAGACTGCGCGGCATGCTTAGGCTGATCAGGGTCGACACTTTACGAGTCCTAATGTTGGTTTTCTTGCGGGACGGTTCATCATTGTCCATTACATTCCCATGATGACGTATGGGAATGCTAATATTCAACGTAGCCAGTACTAGCGAACATGTGGAAAACCAACATTAGTGTGCATTCATTTAAGAAGAGTATTTGTGAATATCTGCGTGTGCATTCATAAATACAGTCATAATCCATTTTCGCTAGCAAATGGTGAATAATCCATCAATCAAACCGTTAATACTTGTGTAGAATGTAGCATTAGACTAACGAAGATTGGATTAGTTAATTTGAGTTTAGCGCCGTTTTAAACAATGATTCAGTATCACGGCGGCATGTTCAACTACTCGTGTGTTTCCTTGCTTTGTCATACCAATGCTCCACACAACATGCATTGCAAGCAACTGGCTGTTTTTCCACATAGACTGTTTGCAAATTGGTGAAATACTTGAAGTTGTCTATCGATAAAGATTCTTTACATCTAGACCATCACCTTAAACAACTAAAAGTACATCATTCGTTCAACAACTTTTAGGCATTATGATTACAAGATAATAAGATGCTGCCTTTGATGTTCGTTTCGTATTACCAGAAAGAGCATTACAAAGAAACTAAGGTCGAACGAAGATGAAAATATATCATATCTGAAGAAACTAGATCAGTTTAATGAACTCGCCCTTAAACAAGTGGGTTGCAACAGGTAAACACTGTTTTCAAAATATTTGTTTGTATGAACCCTTTACAGTAAACGACTCTGCTACAGGTGAAATTCGTAATATATGAAGGAAAAAACTGCATGTAATCGTAATGACCAATTTTTTTACTTTTTCGATATTGTTTTCAAATATGTTATGTAAGGTTACTTCCAATTTAACAAACGTCACATTATAAAAGTAGACGTTTCTCAAATAATGTACAAAGTACATATGGAAGCAATCAACGCTACATATATGACAACGGATCAATATGTATAGATGTTCAATTTACATCTTTGATAAATGTTGCTTACTTCAGAACGTTAGATATACATATGCATCAGGTACATGTATATATCTTAATAGCAAAGGTATCTACATCAGAAAGCGTTTCTTTGTGGGAAAGGGTCAAACATTGAGCATATGTTCATCAAGTGCCCAAAGAAGTAGGTCGTGTTAAACCTTTTAATACTTTGAAATAACGCCACGAACTGGCTCGTACTTTTTGTATCTACCGCGAACCCAAGTGAACTCTTATTAGCCTATGACAGGGTAGCGAATTATTTTCGATAAGACAGCAAAAGCATAAAAGATCTATAGTATATATATACAAATCCCAGTTCGTAACTCACTATGTATGTTGGTAATTACTGTTAAACATTGTTACACCTCCTTATGATATGCAACACAATTCTTTGCAACTCGATAGCTATACCACCTATTATCATGTCAGGACTCATTGCCTAATCCAAAATATAATTATCGTAATACATGCTCAATTCTGTTTGAACGTTTAATGTCTCAGTGTATATTTACGGGTTCATACGTTTATGGTAGTCGTCCGAGATAAAATACTTTTTTCTTTCAAAGCAAGACTATGTGAAGATTGAATTTTGAACATATAGTGCGTGCCAGCGGAATGATCCTATCAGACAGCATACGCCAGTGTGTTCGTGCATTACTTTCGGACAGTTGTACCATTGTAAACATTGCCCGAATGTTATATCGAAGGACATTTCTGTTCACTCATAACGATCAACTCCAAAGAATTTTCCAATTCATATAACCATCTTATCATCTTTGTCCGCCTGAAGCATTATGAAGCAATATTTTGACCCAGTAAAAACGAAACTGTAGTCCAGGTATTCACGCCAAATAGTCCTTAAGCAAACTTTTTTGGGGAAAAATAAGTGTATACCTCAATTCATCTTAAGAGAAAGAAACACAGCAACATATATACATGAATAAACAGAAATGGTAGGCAATACATATTTATACACTTGTTATAACTAGTAAACTATTGATTTTAAGCATTACTAAAGTATTCCACTTCATTTTGTTCTTTAATAAAAAGCTTCTAATTAAACAAAGAGTCCCATCATTTTTCATAACAGATATGAATAGAAGGCCAACTTGTATAATATCTCTAGGACGTATTTTGTATTTAGTGACAATAAACTTCGGACACACAAGAAAGAACTATTTTTTAGATTCAATCTGTTTTTGGTTACAACATATACCTAATCTATCATTTATCTCAATAATATTATCGTAATGTTATGTAAGTATGATAACCATCACTAGAATGAATTGAATATATGACATTGACATTGAGTTTAAATTCACTATAAAAAGTGTATAGGATGCATTAGAAAAGTTTGATTCGATCATTTTTAGTATTGTGACACTGTTAGAAAGTGTAATTAGAGAATGTGAAATACCAGTTGTGTTAATGTTCTATTTGGTCTAAAATAACGGTAATCATTGTAACCGGTGAATTATTTGAGTTTAAATTCACTCTAAAAAGTGTATAGGATGCACTAGAAAAGATTTTGACACTGTTGGAAAGTGTAATTAGAAAATTAAAAAAAAAAAAAGTGTCCATGTTCGATTTGGTCCAAAATAACGGTAACCATTTTAACTGGTTGAATTATTTCTTGTATATAACACCG
>JAUELF010236506.1:0-13003 GCA_031471495.1 Clinocardium nuttallii
GTGCTATGAAACAGATGTTACAGTTTAATCCTTTCATAATACATCAAAGGGTTGTTTTGAAATAAAAAAGCATTTTTAAGCGGGCTATGCTAATTGATTATATTTTGCTTTTCTCTTTTTTAATTAATATTTATAAATTGTGTTATGTTTAAATAAAAAGACTTAATATTTGGCATCCATATACTAATTACTTAAAGTAACTATCATCTGTGACTGAATTATTACTTCTCTGGTCGGGAACGTCAAAACGCTCTCCCTCGGTTTGTGACCTAATTTCATATTGCAAAAATATAAAGGGATGTAAACTGAGAACAATTGGCGAGTATGTCGCTCTAAAGAGTGATTTCTTATGTCACGAAACGAGTGCAAGGGCCGAATGTAGGAGAAAGAAGGATATACATTAACCATTTCCCAATTGAAATGCAGTGGAATAAAACACGCACTAACGCTTTGCCTGTATGGAATTTCAAAAATCCTGGAATTAGTCCCTCATGAAAACATTATGTGTATGTTAAGACTAATGAAAGTCGGGAATGCATACATGTGTTGAAAAATAAATAAATGCAGTCTTTTCCGGCGACATTAATGCCTTGCATCAACTTTCTCTTGTTATCATTATTATATGAGTGTGACGATCACAGCTAAACAAAACTAAACTTATATGCTCCGAGGTTCCCACCCAATCTAATGGTGATCTGCGCCTTATAGTCGAACATTTATCGCGGTGGCACCGAAAGTATTGTTATAAACCGACATTAAGACGTGTCATTACGGCCATTATAATTTGTTAGTTGTTTTAAGTTTTACGCCGTTCTCAACATTATTTCAGTTAAAACACGGCGACAGTTAATTTATACATGACCCCTGTGTAAATAAACTTGTAATGGGCTACACAATGTACCATACACAAGAGAACTTGTACATTACCACAGCGCCGCGACTGGGAATCCAACTCATATGGCGTATGTATTGTGTTTGATTATATATGGGCCGCTCCATGAGAAAACCGGTAATAGTGACATAGCATAAACAATGGGGAAAACACTCTTTTCCATAGTCAATAATCGGCCATAGTCAAGGCTTAATGTCACGACATTTTCTCGCCAATAGAGTGACTTCCCTTTGAAAGATGGCAACCGCTACTCGCACATGCGATTATTTAGAAGAGGCATTAAATACACTTAATTAAAAGATACGAGGTTGAGACAAAATCCCGATTTGCAGTGTATACTTCAACCAAAGACTTTGGTAACTCGATCTAGTATGTAATATAGTATATATCTAACATTTTGGTAACTCCATAATGTAATATAGTATATGAATCGTAATCAGAACGGGCCATGTGAGCCACATGCGTGTGTGCATATAAATGTATCACATTTTCTTCTAATGATGACGAATGTATTAACAAAATTTCCGTATAATATATAATATGAATATAGGCATGATAGGTGCTACCTATTTCGGGTAAACATTAATTTACTTTTGTGATCGGTAATTAATTCCCCGTGAAATGCAGTTAGCCCCTTGCTTGCAACACGATCGGTTATTTACTTTAATTACGAGTCCTACCGACCTAAGTAAAGAAAATAAAAATCATCAGGTTAAGCTTATATTTAACTTTAAATTATGGCCAAGATTTTAAATCCATGAAATTATGATGACAGGTACAACAAATAATCAATTTGCTCTTCATAAAGTTCTTTAAATGAAACGATTCCATAATTTACGGAACTACATTTCTGACAAGTCAAACTAACATTTCCTATCATTTCTGTCGTTTTCCTTTCGGTTATTTATCCATCATTTGCGTTACCTTTATAGAATGACATCATATTACAGAAATTTTGACTTGTAACATCTGGAAAGTAAAAAAACCCTTATGAAGTTATGAGTTTTTATTTGAACTCCTTTTAGAAACAGACGAAGAGTGTTATTAAACTGAAATGATCACACATAAAATTACTTGTCCTCGTTCCTATATTGAGTATGTATTATCATATTTAAATATTTTCTCTAGAATTTTTGTTTATCAATATTTTCTTTTCATCCAATCAAATTGTAGCAGAATTTTGACTGCATCGAAAAATCCACTCTGGACACAATTTTTGGAAAGACGGTATAGCAAAGTTTTTCAAAAGTTCAGACACATAACCTATTGACGGGAAACATCGCCAGCTTTGCCGTCGATTTGTTTACCTGTAGAAATCATTTATTTATCTAGAAAAATGTAACTCGTAACATTCAGCAGACAACAGTTAAAAAGTATAACTGGGGGTTAACAATAACATTTAATAAACCCTTTCCCACATGCAGACATATGTTGACGCATTTGCAGCTGGACTCTATTGAAAAGTTACACTTTGGGAAAAGCAGAAATTGTCCATGAAGAATGAGCAAATTCTCCTTTACTAAGGCTTTAGCCACAATCTTAAATCTTAGAAATTGCTCATGACGAATGAGCAAGTTCTCCTTTAGCAACAATCTTAAAAGTTTTCAACTTCACAAATCTTTACTCAGCAATTTCACATTTATAGAGATTGTCCATATTATTGCCTAATTATTTTTCAAATTCATTTGCTGCAGAGTTGTTATATGTGGGTAAGAGTTTCAATATATATAATTTTTTTCTACAGTGAGACATGGTGGTCACGCTAACACGATGGTAAAAAAACCTTCAAAATATGCCTGGGATAAAATGTGGGATGATTTTGTAAGTTTTTCCAAATTAATTTAAATTTGATTTTTCAGAGAAATATAGAACAGGTACACTTAAAGACGCTTGTTTAACTTTGTTGAGTCTAAAAATGGCATTTAAATTATGGGTTATGTAAGTAATAGCTGTGTAATTCTGGCAATCTTTTTTTTGTCGGGGTCAGTTTTACCACAATCTTGTCCGGTGAATAACTGCCTAAAGTATCAATCCTACTCTCCTAACACTATATTACAGTACTTAACCCTTTCCTGCTTGTAACTTTTGAAAACATTGTACTAAAATAAGGAATTTCTTCTTTTGTCACTATGTTTTCAAAAAGCCGTCTGCTGCAGAATGCGTCTCTATGTGGAAACGGTTAACCAGTTTCATTCATTTTAAAACAAAGACAGAAAATCATTTCCATTGATTTCATGATGAACCATATCTAGAATGTTGTCATCTGACAGGTCTGCTAAATAACATATATCAACATTATTATAAGGAAACCAATTGTTTTGCATTTGTGACTAGTGTAGATCCAGATCACTCTGTACATCTTCAGTCTAACTTAGATCTGTACTGTCACCTCAATGAACGATCACTCTGTACATCTTCACAGTCTAACTTAGATCTGTACTGTCACCTCAATGAACATTTAGAGCATATGAGCCATCTCGCGAAGAAACCAACATTGTGGTCTCTGCGTAAAGTATCGACCCAGATCAGTCTAAACATGCCATGCAGGCTAACCCTGCATAAAGTATTGAACCACGTCTCGCGAGAAACCAACATTGTGGTCTCTGCGTAAAGTATCCGTCCCCGATCAGTCTAAACATGCTGTGCAGGCTAACCCTGACTCTTTTCGCCTCTTGTGGTTTTTCTGTTTCAGGAATCATTTCTCTTTACCTGTATCCCTCGGGGACAGAATGTGTCGACACGGATCAGTCTGCGTGAACAGCGCAGGCTGATCTGGCGGATACCTTACACAGATCTATGCCATAATGTTGGTTTTCTCACGGGATGGATCATGTAAAAAGTTGATTTATTCGTAGAGCATGTTTATTTGTTCTTTTTATCAAGTGGCACTATAGTAGCCGAATTCTTAAGACACTCATCAAATATAGATTGGAATCAAGTTCTTGTTGTTAAAGTCTTATTACAATATCGGCAATGAATTACTTCAAATATCTCTTTCTACAGTAGCATGAATTACTGAACACCATTTCGGGTTCGGTGAGATGTCTTGTTTATCAATGTAGTATCTCCATTGTTTTTCAGCACTACTATGTTACTATAACTGCAGTTCCTGTAGGATTGTTTATAGCCTATATGCAAATCAGAGTAGGTAAGTTGAACAGAAATACTATAGTATGACTACCTAACATGGATGACTTAACCCTTTCCCTGATACTACAAACTTGCAGCAGACGACTTTGAACATATTTTAACAAAATATAGAAAATCTCTATACATGTAATTGAATTGATAAATTATGACTAAAAGTGGAAAACATTGTTGCCAAAGGAGAAATTGCATGTTTTGTGCAATTTCTTCTTTTGTCACTATGTTTTCAAAAAGCGGTCTGCTGCAGAGGCATCAGAAAGCGTCTATATGAGGGAAAGGGTTAATAGAAAAACTAAACATTGATCAAATTGAAGAGATATGATACCGAAGGTTTTGCTCGACATAGACTTACCACCAATAGAAGAGATATATAACACAAGGTATTGCTACTGCCAATTGTATGGTGAACCAGTCATGTAACAACCAAGCCACACCCGACAAATAACAAAGTCCAATCGTAAAGAAGCCATGAATAACAACTCCCGCCCACACACGTTTGGATGGACCAACTACCTCTAGACCTGGAAAACAAAATTTCTGTTCTGTGAAATACTGTTTTAGGTGGCTTAGAACACAATTTAAACAAATAATACTTCATGTCAGGTCTTTATCTAGGCCAAAAAGTCAAGGTCAAACAGTTGAATTCCTGTTTCCTAATTAATCAAGTAGAAGAAGTTTGGTGAGCATTTCATTTTGCCTTTGTTTGTTCGCCATGCTCTTTTTAAGCTCGCCTGAGCACAAAGTGAGCTATTGTGATCACATTTTGTCCGTCATCTGTCTGTTGTGTGTCACCAAAAAACTTTCCTTGTGAACACTCTAGAGGCAACATTTTGCATCGAATCTTCATGAAAGTTTCTCAGAACATACATCTCTTTCAAATCTTGACCAATTTTGAGACTATGGCATGTGAGGTTAAAAAATAGGTCACATGGTCAAATTGAAGAAAAATCTTGTGAATACTCTCAAGGCTGCATATTCGACTTGTTTAACAATGCCATAACTTATGACATTTTATATTGTGTATTACTGGAATGGAAATATAGCACTGCACTATTGTTTTTATTTTCAAAAACATTTTCTACTGCCAGAGTTATGCCCCTTATAGAAAAATCAATAAGATTAGTTTTAACATTCATAAACATTAAAGTGTGAGCAATTTTTTGTTGACCGACAAGCATATGACAGGAGGCATAGTGTTTTACATACTAAGTAGCTTCTCAGTTTCAAAGAATTAAATCATTGAATATATATTCACAAATCTTTTAATCATCTTATGCAATTAAGTTTGATAGACATGGTTTATTTATGTATGCATTGAGTGTGAAAAGGAAATAACAGAATAATCATAATTGTTTTTATAAATACTGCTGTTTCAAACACATCAAAACAGGGTTCAAATATATACAAATGTATAACTAAAACTACATTTTCAAAAGTTGTCTGCTATAGAGACATCAGAAAACGCCTGTATCTGAAAAGGGTTATTCAAAATTTGCATAATTTTAATCGAATGTTTGTACACTTCAAATTGATTGATGCACCAGTGTCAAGCCAGCTGGCCCTATCCCTGAGAAAGCTCACCTTCTATACATGATGTAAGCAACAAACAGAGATCTATATAAGAAATAAGCAGCTCTTTTCCCCATAAAAGCTCCCTTAACCCCCTTCTCCCACATGCAACAAATCTGCAGCAGACAACATTGGGTTTTGGGGTAATAATTATTTGAGAATGTGAAATACACCCCTGATTAAGAGATCTAATCAAAAACGTTTTAACATTTTCCCCCTTACAACAAGTCTACAAGTCTGCAGCAGACAACTTGAAAACATGTCCGAAATTTTTTGGAAACTCTCTTTAAATGAATGTACAATAATTGAATCAAGTTGAAAACATGGTGACAAAAAAATAATTTTGCTCGTTTTGAGCAATTTCTTCTTTTGACACCATGCAGGCATCAGAAAGCGTCTATATTTGGGAAAGAGTTAACGTTTACCTAGCACACAGCTACTCATAAACACTCCATGACAAGCAGCCCCTACTGCAAACTCTAGTGCCACATATACCCAGAAGTTAGGAGCCCAGGCTACACCAAGGGACGCAGCGAGTAGTAAAATGGCCGAAATCTCAAAGGCCTTTCTTCTCCCTATGCTGGAAAGATAAGTGAGATATAATTAGCCTTTATAAAAGCTCTGACATGCTATTTGAATACAAACTGCTTTAAACCTTGCCTACGTACAAGACATCTGCAGCAGAACTACTTAAAAAAATGGAGCCTCTATGAATGATAGTAAACTTAACCCTTACCCTCATATAGACGCTTTTTGACACCTCTGCAGCAGATTGCTTTATGAAAACATAGTGTCAAAAGAAGAAATTGCTCAAAACGAGCAATTTCTCTTTTTGCCACAATGTTTCCACTTTTAGTCATAGGTTATCCATTCAATTAAAGAGATCTTTCCTTTTTTGACAAAATATGTTCAAAGTCGTCTGCTTAAGAATTGTTATATGAGGGAAAGGGTTAAGAGTTGAAAACAGTTTGGCAGAAGGAGAAATCGCGCATTATGACAATGTTTTCATAAGTCAACTGCTGCAGATGCGTCAAAATGCATTATATTATACAAGTGGGAAAGGGGAAAGAATTGAAAATCAAAAATTACAAAATTATATAACTAGTTTTATAACAAGGATTGACCAAACTTTGACCAGGTCGGACGACAATTTTCTATGGGTTAATTAAAGTGACAGCTTGGTCATTATTTTATGTCATATAGCGTTGTGTACAAAGTTCAGTATCTAATTCTGACTCCGAAATGGGACAGTTATACGATTCTGGTTGGGTCATGGAAACACGGGTTGCAATGAAAGCTGTGGCCATAGGCCATATTGTTACAAATGGTAAACTATTATAAATGAACCTTCCAAAGAAAAAACTAATAGTGTGGACTATAAATATCGACCCGGATCAGCCTAAGCATGCCGCGCAGGCTAACCCTAACATACACTTTTCGCCTCCTGTTGATTTTCTTTTTCAGGAAGCATAACTCAATACCTCTATAACCCTGCGACGGAATATATCGGACCGGATAAGCCTGCGCGGACTGCTCAGGCTTATCTGTGTTGATACATTAATTATCACATTAATTTGCACATACTCGATTATATTGGACTGATAAAAACTGGTGTTCAACGATGAAGATAATTTTACAATGTTTGTCAAGTATGGGATATTTTCATCAAATTTGTGATGGTATGTTCTTGATTTTGGACAAAAACATAAATGTCGCGAATAAATGATACACAGTTGAAATTAGAGGAAATGAAACGATGGGTGTCATAATGAATAACATCTTTGAACTTAGTGGTTTGTGAAGATTAATGTTGACTTTCTTATGGAACTCCATAGTATTCGCGAATTTATAAATAGCGTATATTTTCATTTAAAGTTATACAATATGACGAATGTAATATTTGCTATATATATGTAAACACTTTTTTTTCTTAGGTTAATAAAAATAGTTTCATTTATGTATGCTTCCCCAACAGGAGAAGCATCGCTCTTTATCACGTTTAACATTTTTAATCGCCTATGAAGGTATGAAGATATATGTGTTGATTTCAAGTATTAGTCTCTTATAACTCTCGGTTGTTTTAGAATGGATTTGTACAATTATTTATCAATTGTATTGCTGTATCTTGCAGTATGAATTTCGCTTAACTAAAATTGTACATACATTTAAAGAATATACCGGCCTTTGTCTTTATTTTAATTTGTAAAACTAACACATGTATATAGAGTGTAAAAGGGATGTTTAAAAGTCATTTACCTTAAACTAATATACATAGTATGAAATCCCGATGTGTGGTCACACTGAGAGGTCTGAATATCTCCTTGTGCTTAAATTCGAAGCATTCCTACAGGAAGCCGCCAGTAACATACAGTGTTAACTGGCATGGTACATATTTACATTATTACACTTAATTATAGGTATAGACCTGAGGTGAGAGTACTTCTCAAATGACACATATAGATTAACTGATCAACATATAAACACACAAAAGATATCATTATATGTTATACGGTTTGATCATATTATACATTTTGGATATCATTTATATATAATAAAAAAAAGGATAAACAAATAGTACATCTTGAAATATGTATGTATAGACTGATATATTAAAACATATTTTAATAATATGTCTTCATATGCCTTACATCCTGACAATTTGTATGTTTTCTATATACAATTTAACACTTTTTGTCCTTATAGATATGTATTGAAAACAACAAATAGAGTTATATTCTAGATTAAGTATGTATTTTAAACATAATGAAACTAGATTTCTGAAATTAACAACAGTGAAATAATATTTTTCAAGTACAAGTGTTTGTGTGTAGATCATGTTTGTCTTGAATAGTGTATAAACCAACACGTAAGTTTGAAGTGACAATTAGCGATTGGGAAAGTGAGAAGAAACTGTTACGATTTAGCTCGTTAATGCCGGTAATGATCGATGGTGTTCCCTTGTACTCATTGTCTCTGTTTAACAACTAACGATGGCAAGTAATAACAGGAACTTATTGCGAAGTACCTTTCCATTGAGTGTGCGTTCGACCAGTGTTATGACACCGTATCTGGGTGTTGACGAAGTAGATGTCGCAAATTAATGAATACGCAAATTAAAAATATTGATTTTGGACAAGAATAACCGCAAAATTTTAATCTCGTTAATTCAAACGTTTTACGGATAGATAGATATATATCCTTTTTTTTGGTAACGTAAACTTTGCATAGATTCTTGTTACATACCAAAATGTATATACAAATTCTAACAAAATCATGAATTGATTTTAAGCTATAATTCGATATAACACCTACATATACGAGGATGAACAAAACATAGATATTTACATAATGTAAACTATATACTTCATCAAAAATAATTGTACAATGCAATGTCAACATTTTAAGTCTTGGTTATTGTCTAATTAATTTATATGAGTAAAGGTCAAACATATGTATAATAGATGATTCTCGGATATATTTAGCCAACCTTTTCTTGATATTACTTTTTAAAAATTCGATAAAATTAAAGACACATGGCTTCGTGGTGTAACTACATTAGCTTTTAAATATTAAGTACTAATATCAGCGTTATCCGGACAGATTTAAACAAACTGATAGTCATCTTCTGTATTATGTTTATCACAAAAAGTACGCAGTCGCTTGTCGAATTCAATATATTGAACTGCATAACGTTCGGACTATACCTTTAAATGACTAGGTATATATCTCAATATATTTTTCTATTACAAATGTATCTTTAAAATGAGCATGTTTTTTAACAGACTTTATATATATTAATCTTTGCTTAAGTACTACAGGGAATGTTTTGCTATTGATATTCTATATTATGTTACCAAACACTCGAGAGACCAGACATATCTGAAATAAATTTCATTTGATTGGCTCAATTGTCTCAAACCATTTTCACAATCCTCAAGCATATTGTGGTATGATCGTTCTATAATTAAGATATCCGTGTCAATTATTTTACACAAATATTTGTTAATGCGGCAATATCTAGTTGTATGCAACGGATAGCTATCTACTTCCTTATAAGTACCGCATGCAAAGAGTAGTGTTGATCCAGCAAAGCAGCCAAAAGGTGACAAAGGGATATATTCTCTCATACATGTATTGACTAACAATGCGTTAAATATTGTTGTCCCTTTCCCACAATGAATTTCTTATTTAATACAAACGTTCCTGTATAATTAAAAACACAACCAAGGTAGTAAAAGTCGTTTAGTATATCTAGGATTTGATTTTTTGAAAAACCATTTTTCATTTGCTCTTAAACCACCCCTTTTTCTAAAAGACATAATCTTTGTCTTACCTACATTTAACTGAGAGACCCGGGTTGACCGTATCTTACATATTTAAACTGGTTAGGGTTATTTCCGAGAATTACTATATAGTCAGCAAATAACATAAGAATAAATGTTATATCATCTATCGTAAGACCAGAATTATTATAAGAAACGTTCTAGATCTTCTAGGAAAAGGGAGAACATTAAAGGCGAAATTACCTCCCCTTGTTTTAAAGCACATTCGAACAATTCTGAATAGTTATTACAACTTCTGACCTTTACTTTACCTTTACCTTGACGGATGAATACATATCTCGTACAGTGTGCAATAACTTTAATCCCGATATTGTAAGTTTAAACCATAGTCCGTTGCGTTATACGCTATCAGACGAATTCATTAGGTCAACAAACGCACATTCTAACACTATTTAAAATGTCTCATTCAAACGCAAAGAGGGATTTGAGCGTGATATATCAAACAGTTTATCACTTAAAACATCCGGAACTATTTAAGGTTGTTGAAATTCCCTCCCTCGTACTTTTCATACAATGCTTCTTAGATGACATGCGTTACTACGCTGGGCTTGACATTGTATTAATACTGTCACGAGCTTTTGTTGTAACTGCCGTTTGGAACGTTGAATTATAAATGTGACGTAGTTGTTCTAAATGACGTTCATGCACGGGCATGACCAACATTTTAGACGCGTGTTCCATGGAACAGCATACTTTTAACCGGTCAAAACGTTGTGTTATCACGAGACATTAAGAAATTGCCAATGGAAATTGCCAATGATGAGTATATGAACATTTGAAAAAGTTATAATAGAAATGAATTGTTCTTACGTTAATAAAACTGATTACAACATGTTGTGTTAGTTAAAAAGACCCGTGAATATTTTCAAAACCAATACAAAAGGGAGTAAAGAAAGGATAACATACACATAATGTTAACATGGAAAGCAACGTCATGTCAATAAGTAGTCCCCCTCCCTAAGTTGTATCCTTTTAACTTATAAAAAAGGGTGCTAGAATGGAAATATATCTCATTTTGAGTGATATATATAACAATATGTTATAGAGGTTTGTATAGATAAATCACTCATTCAACTCCAAATCGTGATATAAGAGCCGGTATATCACTCAAAATTATATATATTTCCTAGATTTAACTTACCCTTACGGTTTGATATATGGTGAATAATTGAGTCCAGAATAAACTAGCATCTGTAGAAGAGCGACCTTATCGAAACACAAACTGACCATTATGTCATTTCTTTTATCCAACTGCTTAAACGTTTATTTAATACACCAGTAAATATGTTTGAAAGACAGCTAAATAACGTCATACCCCTAAAAGCATTTGGGTCCTTTATCTTGACTATTGGTATACTGGTACCTTCACACCAGTTTTCAGGGAATAGACCCGAGTTTAAAGTACAGTTCAATATACAATGTATCGACTAAATGTCTATAGATTCAATAAAATATTCCTATCAGTAGATGGTCACTTGAGTAACTTTTGTTTTTCTTTAAATCATAAACTACGGACTCTATCTCTGAATATGTAATATACTTAGCTAGCTCATCATAGTTACATAACAGACACTTGAAATCATGATCTGCTTAAATTCGCGAGGCCAGGGAACGATGTAACATGCTCATAACACTGGTGAATTCATTAAACTGCAGTGTTAACCCTTTCCCTCATACGACAATTCTGCGGCAGACGACTTTCAACATATTTTGTCAAAAGATGGACAATCTCTATAATTGAATGGATAACCCATGACTAAAAGTGGTAAACATTGTGTCAAAAGAAGAAAATACACGTCTTGTGCAACTTCTTCTTTTGTCATCATGTTTTCAAAAAGCCGTCTGCTGCAGAGGCGTCAGAAAGCGTCTATATGAGGAAAAGGGTTAAATGCAAGAATTGCATCGGTATTACAACTTTTAGTCGGTCTCTTATATAAACGCTAATGTGTGTGTATATGTTTATTTTTCTGTTCACCATTTTAATGAGATGTAATATGTCATCTTTGATTCCTGAACTCTATTAACTCATTGTGCTTGTATATGTTATATTGTTTATCTTATTGTTATAAATTTATACTTTTTATAATGAGGGGATTTAAATAAAAAATATTACTACTGGTCGAACGCACACCGTTATCACTTGTAAAACGATACAATCATAACAATAATTGCATTGGTACATGTACTCTTCATGCACAGCTGGTATAACGACCGGAAACAAAGACAATCTCACGCTCAAGGCACCAGTTGTATGCACCGAGTATGCGCGATGAGCGCACTTTGTTACAGGAAAAAGCAAGTGATAAGCCTCGTGCGCACCAGGCATTGTTGAACCGAAATTTTCACACATACGAATATGTCACACATATGTGACATTTCAGTTGTGTACCTCTACCCCCCTTGAAGGAAAAACGTATACGTCACATGTCAAAAAAATAGAAAAAAAACATTTGTGACATATTCGTATGTGTGAAAATTTCGGTTCATCAGGGCATGCTTCGGCTGAGCAGGGTCGATACTTTACGTAAAGTCCACAATGTAGGTTTATTCGTGGGGCGGCTCTTTTATTGCATGACGTAGATTTTAAAAAATGCACTCCAATCGTGGTTACTAGTACGCGGTATTTTGGCGGAAGTAGGTCTCCGCAAATAAAGTACGGATTTCCGGGTTCAAAACTGTACAGCTGAGGCTGATTCGGGTCGATACCTTTCGCAGATACCATAATGTTGGTTTCCTTGCCGGTTCATTTAATAATGGAATAATAGAAATAAGTATATGGATTTATAATTACAAGCGGACACTGTATACTTAGATTAGACCGTACCAATAAAGAACAACATTATCGTGAGCGATTAATTCAAGTTGCAAGAATAAGTTTAAAAAATCAAAGTTCTTAAATAAGTTTGTTCTAATTAATTAACCCTTTCCCTCATACGGCACCTCTGCAGCAGACGACTTTGAACATATTTTGTCAAACAATCTCTATAATTGAATGGATAACCTATGACTAAAAGTGGAAAACATTGTGTCAAAAGGAGAAATTGCACGTTTT
>JAUELF010236517.1:0-13000 GCA_031471495.1 Clinocardium nuttallii
CAATTCTATACTACGTATATATATCCCCCAGCATGATTGCAATTCTATACTACGTATATATATCCCCCAGCATGATTGCAATTCTATACTACGTATATATATCCCCCAGCATGATTCTTAGCTGGACTGCTACTTAAGATAATCCCGCACATTTCTGAAATATAACCAACGTTTCAACGCCCTACTCAAATGTGCAAGAATGCCTAATTGACTGGAAAGCGAACAATGTAGAACCTGATCGGGTCAAACGCATGTGCATGTTGATCCGGATTTACACTGGTCTCAAAAGCGTTTTTTTTATTTCCAAATACAGACTGTTCGCGTTTATAAAATGAATGTAAATGTAAATAATTGAAAATGCTGTTTAGGTGAAGTTATGTTTGACATGTTGAAATGCAGACCTTGTCAACGATTAATTCACAGACAAAGAAACATGCGATCGTTAACAATGTGAGCCGTCGCACGAGAAAACCAACATTGTGGCACCTGCGTAATGTATCGACCAGGTTAGCCCGCACTGTCCGCGCAGACTGATCCGGGCCGATACATTCCGCATCAGGGGGATATAGCTATGGTTCTTGAAACAGAAAATCCATAATAGGCGAAAATGGTATATCCGGGTAAGTCTGTGCGGCATGCATAGGTTGATCCGGGTCGACACTGTTGGTTTCCTCGCGAGACGGCTCAAATATGGTGTATTCAGATTGTCCT
The DNA here is from genome assembly GCA_031471495.1 of Clinocardium nuttallii. NCBI lineage: Eukaryota > Metazoa > Mollusca > Bivalvia > Cardiida > Cardiidae > Clinocardium > Clinocardium nuttallii. Next base: position 712 of record JAUELF010236517.1, read on the forward strand.
AACTTTAAAAACCGGGCACGTGGAGAGTGCTCGTTCAACACTTTGACTGTTGGATTCCACTAGCACTCGTCGTGCACTCGGAGTGTAAGGCAATCTGAAAAACATCTATGGTCTTTGGTTTGACCCGACCGTGACTCAAACCCTATTGCCCCGCTCTATATGATCATTTTACAGCACAATATTCAGTTACATAATGTGATTTCGACTCGTCCGAGTTAGTACATTAACCTGTAAAATGTATAACAGAAAAATGTTTCCCTTTTCATAGTATAAAAGTCGAGTGCGAAAGCATAAATAGTTGATCTAAGAGAGGTAACTCTAGCTGTAAGAGCCGTTAACAGATAGTGTCTTATTATCTCGCCATACGATACTAGTCTTCACAAGTTAACAACCATCGGATACAGTCAACGTGTGTCGTTAGAATTACCTCAGCCGCTAGATACAAGTTCAACTTCTGGTCAATAACAAAAAATAACCTGATTTAAGACGCACACCTCTAATTATATCAGCAGAACATTTTCAAATTGAAAGCGAATAAATATAAACAATAGACAAGACACAAACACGAATAATTCTGAATACACTGTTTGGAAAAAGTGGTTTGTTATATCACATGATTTATCGAGTAGCTAGGTTGACAAAAGTAGTTGGTAAATAAAGCTTGTTTATATGGTCTTCCCCTTGCCCACATACAGACGCATATGCACCAAGCGACTAATGAAAAAAATAATGTTGCAAAAGATGAACACTTGATTTCGTTTGGCCACAATGCCTTCAACTGTCTTTCGTTTATAGATATGTTTCCACATCACTGCCTAGAAGTTTTCAAAGTCGATTGCTTCAGATTTGTTGTACATGTGCAAGGGTTAACACAAGAAAACCTTACCAGGTGAAAAGATGGCATCTCCCCCGGGCCAACCAATCATGCCTAGCATACGCTGTAATACCACCTCCTCCATTAAAGTGAACACTGGCGCTATCTCATACGTGAACCTAAAAGGGTAAAGCGTGACTGATCTTATGTCATATATCTACATGTACATACACGACCCATGACCCACGAAAGCACGCGCATTTATAATACTTCCAGGATTTATAAAATTAAATACCTTTATAGTCGGATTTAGTTACCGAACAATTGTTGACTTCTCATTTGCTCTTATTGTTTACACATTTCGCCTTCTGCAGAAGCTTCATATCGTCGCTGCCATTACAAGAGGGACCATAATGGTCTCAGCTGAACTGTAAACAAGCCACTGTTTTCGCAGACGGTCATCTGGTACAGCAGAGCGAAACCAGTTGAACACTTATGGCAAAGGGACATTTATGTGAACTTACTTCGAAACTGGGCCAGAGGTTTAGAAAAGTAATTTTCTGGACGGTCCGTTCCTATCTTAATAAAACTACCAATTAATAAATCGTTGTACGTTCCTTATAACACAGATAGCTCCGCAATAACAAATAGTTGCAAAGCAGAACAAACAGATCAAAGAAGAGCAATATATTTGTGCGGGAAATTTCCTCGGGTAGACTTACCACGTCAAATGAAAACTAACCTCCTTAAATCATAGACAGTTTCATTCACATTTTATATTTTTTCCGTCCTATCTCTTTAATAAAGACATTATCTTTTTCATTTGTGGAGGCACATGTGCGTGTGTCATTAGATGGCGAACAATGTGCTTTTATATATGTTAAGCTGTGATGATTATCGTGCGTAACGAAGTTGAACTGTTTGCATACATGTGTTAGCGTGCCACTAAAGGAACATTGCTGATGGCAATCTTGTGCAACGGAGCGGAAAGGCTGAGCAACATTATTCTTAAATTGTTGCAATTTAGCCTATGTTTTAGAAACATATGTCACTTCGAGATTATTTAGCAATGTATGCCACCTTGCAAAGTGGCGTTGTGATTGTTAAACACGTATAGTATACAACCACATAATGAGCGTATGTGTGAACGTTATTGAACCTGCATTTTAGGATATGTCACTTCAATAAATTCCTATTTATAGCTCTGGCGAACGCCTTGTGAAGCGGTGCGGAACCATTAGAACAATTGAAGATAATGACGTTATATAGGGCAAATTCCTGTGAAAAGATTTGAAACAAGACAAGTATGTTCAGAGCCGTATACATGGACGGATGGCAAGGTATCACAATGGCTCACCCGTGCTCTGATTGGCTAGAATTGTTTAAGATAGAACGCCAATAATGGATACGGCGATGTCCAGACGAGGTCGGTATTTATTTATAGGATACCGGCTCGTTGATTTTCGTCCAAAATCGCACGAGATCAGTGTTGATCCGTCAATTCCGACAATTTCACGAAACATTAACCGATCTCTGACGACCTCATACGGAGATCGCCGAGCCTAGTCGGATCATACAAAGTCACTGTACTAAAGGTACCTACATGTTAGTGTTTGCGGCAGCCGTCACCCACTCTGCAGTCATTCCGATAACATCAATGCCCGTAGATAGCTGGTTCAGAAATCTGGGATGGGCTATATCAATGAAAAGATTATCGTTATAGACAAAACTCGATTCTCGTGATGAGCGTGTTCTGCCTTTGGGATTTTTTGCACACATGCGTCGCGAGGACTGGTTTAGTCTCAAGGAATCAAACATTGAGTGTGATTAACATACGCTGCAAGCTTGTTAAGCAATCAGTGTAAAATAAATAAATAAATAAATGATAACTTGCTTCAAGTTATGTTGTGTATTGTTTATATACACACCAGTAAGGATCGTGTTGCATTGTATCCGTTAACAGTGAAGACTAGGGCGATATAATCACTTCGGAAGCTTTACTGTCCGTCAACAATAAGAAGATACTATATATATAACTAGACATGTCCCGCAGCGCATCTGCAGGAGACAACTCTTGACAATATTGTGGCAAAAGGAGAATATGCTCATGCGGAGCATTTTCTACTTTTGCCACACTAATTTCAGCTCACTTCAATCATTATGAATAGTTTCCATATTTGATGTCAGCGGGAAAGGTGTTAATGGCCAACTACGGATGAAACGCGTCCATTGTTCGCTTGTTTTATTGATAAACCTGTCAGTTGGCGGTCATGTTGGAGTGCCCTTGTGTAATGCACACTTCAAAGTCCTGTAGGTGTGTTAACACAGGTCTCATTAACAAGTAATTTGTCGTTATGAGATAACTTAAATAATGTTAAAAACCGTAAAACCTCAATTAAACAAAACAAAAAAACAAACCTGTCTTGACGCAGTATTTCAGAGTCTCCTTACAGTCACTTAGTATTTGTTCTAGATCTCTCGGCTTGTCGTCAACATTCAGGCAATGGTCCATTACTTCCCGTAGCTGATGGGGATGATTGAAGTCCAATACCTTACTGCCTTCATCTTTCTCAGACTGTATATACTTTACCACCATCTTCGATATCTCAACCAACATACTCAATAACTTATCTTCGCCGTTTTTCCCTGTCAAATCTATATTAAAGGACGTACAAATTAAAGCTTCTCAAATGGATTGATCTATTTTACATGCTTATGCGTTGTTGTTAACGTATATCAGTCGTTCAATCATAGGACAGCGGAAGATTTACATGCATGAGCTTTCGGTCGGTATGACACCAGTTCACCGTTCAAACATATTCCCAAGAAGTAACTGGTTGCAGAAAAATATTGACAAATCGGTTCACTTTATACAAAACATTCAGAATTTGACCACAAGCAAAGACTCGGATCAGTCATGTTGGCAATTTAGTGCCCTGGAGAACGATAGTTTGCACAACCAGCTATACGTATGTATTAAATTAGATTGCAATATTCAAACATTGCAGATCCTCCGAAACGTCGCCTTTCTTGTTGCGTGGCCCATTTAATATCTAGGTAGAAGTGAGCCCTTGTTGACTAACAGGCATAACACATCGAAAATTTAACACGAAATAAATTCGGGGCAAGCAGCTTAAAAAGGAAAAACATTCCTTCTTCTTACCTGTCGCATATACGCGTTCGAAGTCCGTCCAATCCACTGACAAACTGCCCATTTTCTTAAGAAGTACTTCAGATTTCTGACTCTGATTACGAACATCTAAAAACATTAAATTGGAACATGTAGTTATTAAATCAAAGCGTTATATTGCCTTCAGGTTTTATTTGCCATAATAATTTTCATTTAAATACGGGAAAATCTTTACATGGCTATTTAGCCTTTAACATATTATTTGTCCTGCTCCTAACCCCTCCCCACATATGTACACACCTACAAATGAACGATTTAACATGAAATATAGTTGAAAACATTGTCCAGTTTCTCCTTTTGCCACAATGTTTTCAAATGCGTCATAAAAGTTTTTTATACGAAAATTGGTAAGAACAATCTCACAAGTTCGAATACTCGTTAAAACAACAAAATCGGTTCAACAAATATCAGTACTTAACAAATCAATTCCCGACTGATTCAATGGTATGGTATGTATAGGGACAATTAATTTCGTAGATCTTAAAAAATGTCAAATCATAAGTTTTATAGGTTAGCGTAAAATATCACCAAACACTTTACGAATAAGACATATTTTCACGATACAAAAAAGCGCATGAATTCAGAGCAACAAAATTCAATATTTAAACAATATAACTTGCTGCATGCACTTCAAAACACAGAATGGATTGAGAGCAACCAGTACAAACATGGATTAAAATAACTTCCTGCATACACATCAGCATAGAGAATTGATTGATTGGAATAATCATGTCGATCAAAAACGCACAATATATTTACCAAATTTGATCGATCTTGACACACATTTATTTGACTTATGTATATATACCAGACCTCCCTTCACCCTTCAGGAGCCGCGCGACACACACTATAACATAATAGTAAACGTCGAACATCTCCCACCATCTATATGTATACAGACTCGTTGAGCCCGCATCTAAAAATAGACAGGGTGGGTAATAATCTAAAAATAGACTATAACACGTGACCTTAACAATATACAGGGTGGTTACCACTTCCTTATTTTGAGATCGCTTCGGGTGGCTACCACTTCCTTATTTGGAGATGGCTTCGGGTGGCTACTCAGGGTATATACAGCTGGTGACATCAACACACCACAACGAAAAAGCAAAACTACCTTTGCCACATACAACTCCGGACATCCTCTGACAAGTTCTACCAATATAAACGAAACCGGTCAGAAGTCAAGTCAGGAGCCGAGCATGTCTTCTGCTACCAAACAGCCAAATTCTCTTCTAATGCCCACTATAACTATTTCGAAGAGTTTTTATTATTTGATAACGTACTATTCAATTGACATATATTTTTATTATTATATACATGCCCATTTACCGGATTCAAAATCGGTGAAAATATGGTGATGTGACGTCATTTAATGTGTGGTAGTGACGTGGTTTAACGCAAATTAAAAATGATATTGTATGTGTAAATCATGTTATTTGTTTATTTAGAATATAAAAAATTGTATTGTGTCCTTATTCTGTCTTAAAAGAGTTATCCATAAAATACAACCTTTCATTTCAAAAGCCTATCAAAGATATTTGTGTTTCATATGTAAATGAGGAATATAATTAAAAAATGCAAATATATTTTGATAATTATAAACTTAACAAAATATTGTAAGGGAAGCTTAAGACAAAGACAAGTCAACATGCAAACATTATTCATCAATAGCAAGAAATACTTTGGACACCTACAAGTTTTTAGAGCAGTTTGTTCTAAAAGTGGCGCCTTTATACTTTAAACTTTTCTATAAATGATATATTCGAAAATAAAGATGGATTCTGCTATATGTGGAATGAAAGTATTTCAAACCGCGGGGTATGCGAGATGGCAACATTCAGCACTGCAATAAAAAAAACCTTTCAATTTTAAGTAACAATTGTTGTGCTCAAAATAAAAATAAGTTTCTGGAGACAATATACTGGTATTGCTTGGGGGACATTAAAACTCAAATCTATCATCCATAAATATTTAGAAAAAGGCCATACACAAAATGAAAACGATTCTATACATTCTGCTCCCGAGTCAGGAAGAAAAAACATTAAAGTGTATACTACTCCACAATGGTTTGCAATAATCAGAATATCAAGAAGAGATAAACCGTATCATGCAAAGGAAATGTCAAGGAATTTCTGTCTTCATGTAATTTAAAAGACTTTGAAATAAACACTGACGGTAAAAAGTTCACTTGGAATAAATTCAAATAGAAAAGACTGACATCAGAGAAACCAAACTGCATTTTTTACAAAACAATTAACAATGGTGAAGAAATCGAAGTGGTTCTTTTCAAGAGACTTAGGTCAGATGCTCCTGACCCTGGTCTCTTACAGTTAAGTCAATTAAGAGTAGATGGTGTACCAATACAATCAACAAACAGACGATTGCCGACTTGGTCAGTTTATGCAGGATGCAAATATTACCTCCTGTGCACCACCAAATTGTTTCTGCTACTTCCACATGACGCAGATTAGATTTAACTGCTAGTGTCTTAAAGAGATCCATTTGAAAATCAAAGTTGTGTCTGGAAGAGATTGCACCAAAAGACTTGTCCTAAGATAACAAACACTTTAATAATAATTAAGAAAGGTTATACTTGATCATGTTATAATGTTTGTTTGTCAATTACAATGACTAGCTATAAAATGATCTGTTGTTTCATCTACTTAAACGTGTTTTGTCTGCTGTAAAATGCGTGAAAGTGGACTAACAACAGTGTTGCGTTGAGCCCTCGATATACTCACATCTATGACTCCGGTAAACTAGAATGGTTTACGGTAGTATTTGTATTAAAACATATGTTGTCTACACTGAGAATACAGGTACCAGGAATAAAAAAAATGTACATGAGAAGTGACAACGAGGGATGATACCATTTTGGAAATATCTGGTTGACACTCCATGGAATAAGCGAAAGACCAGGTTTGTTTGTGCACTGTCTAATACGGTGATACAACACTTGGGAAGTATAATCATGTTAACCCTATAACGCAAATAATCGACAACATTGAGCAATTGGCTCAGGTAATATACAACACTCTAAACAATTAATTAAATCACCTATGGAAATACATTGCAACAATTACCACGGTTGAATTTTGAAAACTGTATGATGCCAGGTATAACTATTTGTGTTAACTAAAGGCAGATATTATTTGGGGTATTTTTCCCGTCTGTTTTAGCAATGGTTACGCTTTAAACCAAGTATAATTGAAATGTAAACCACCATGGTAAAACACAAAATGTGTGTGCAAATTTGAAGTTGATCTTACATGTCCAAAATGCAAGAAAATATAAACAAAACATTATATGACGCCAATGAGTATTATTATGAGTATATACATAGTCAATATCACTGTGGCCTTTGACCTCAAAACATTTGACTCTCTGACTTTGAAAATCAATAGGGTTCATCTACTGGTCACCCCATGTCACATTTGAGGGACATGGATGCAGGCAATGTCAAGTTATCACTCAGACGAGCTTTTCGAGCTCGAAAATTAATAGGGTTCATTTACTGGTCACCCCAGCCTCCACGTCAAGTTAGATGACCATGGGTGCAGGCAAAATATCGAGTTATCACTCGGACAAGGTTTTTGTGTTCAAGGTCACTGTGACCTTTGACCTAAAAATAAATATGGTTTATTTACTGGTCAGATCTAACCTCCATGTCAAGTTTTAGGGCCATATGCATTGTTGAGTTATCACTCGGACAAGCTTAACAAAAGTTTTTGTGTTCAGTGACCTTGACCGTTGACCCACTTACCTGAAATTGAATAGGGTCCATCTGCTTGTCAGGCGAAACCTCCACGTCAAGTTTGAGGAGCATAGGTTCAGGCATTGTTGGGGGAAGCTTAAAAAAGGTTTTTGAGTTCAAGGTCACTGTTCTTGACCTGAACATAAATAGGATTCATCTACTCGTCAGGCCCAACCTCCACGTCAAGTTTAAGGACCATATGACCAGGCATGTCGAGTTATCACTCGGTCAAGCTTAAAAAAGGGTTTTGTGTTCAAGGTCACTGTGATCTTGACCTAGGCTAAAAATAAATAGGGTTCATCTACTGGTCAGGCGAACCTCCAAGTTAAGTTTGAGGACCGTAGGTCTATGCATTGTTGAGTTATCAATCGGACAAGCTTTGGTCTACAGACGGACCGCACCGACAACCTACAGACATGTGCAAAGCAATATACCCCTCTTCTTCGAAGCGGGCATGATTAAATGTGTGTTCAAAAAATCATTCTTACACAAAAATGTAGATGCTGTCCAATGCTCGAGTCCACTAAAATTCACGTTTTTAACCAAAAAAAAAAGAGTTTCAAAGCCGATTTGACCAGTGCTTATTGAAAAAATACAAACAAATGAAACCTTAATGTTAAGTTTAATAAATCCCGGTTTTGCAACTTCGTCGCAACAAGACAAAAACACTTGAACAACTAGATAATTTACTTTTCAAATACCTGAAAAGAACATAATATTATAATTACAAGAACTACAACAATCGGACATATTTACAAAACGAGGATAAAGCCAATTGGAAATTGATTCCACACTTCTCCTTGTAATTTTCAATATGAACCTAGACTTTCGTCGTAGCTTACAGACACCATAATATAATTATGCAGACACAGCAAAAGTAGATTGAGGCCTTAGAAAATGCGGTTATCATATATCCTCTAAAAACTTATAAAACCTGATCATCTGAATTGGAAATCCTTGAATATTTCAAAAGTGAAAAAAAGAACAAAATCACTGGATATGATCAACATTTTATACTATGACATAATGGTAATAATATAATACTACGAAAACAAAAAAGTAAGAACATACTTTCTTAAAACCATTTCAAAAATAACTCGACTCATAATTACGGATAGACATATAATGTTAGAAGAAAACATCAATAGAGACATACATCTGATCAGTAGACAAAACTAAATTACACATCGCTCGGAAACATGCTATAAACATGATCACACTCATAATTCGGATATAACTTTTCAATATTTTCCAAACAAGTCTGAATTGATTCATTTGTAGCGTTTAACTCCGTCAATGACAATACATCCCGGCTGTAGATTTTCCGGAAATTCCATACGCCGGAGTATTCGGACTACTTTCCATGGTGACCCTGGAACAATTCCATGGAAAAAATATCAAGGATGATCTGATACTTTCCATGGACACCCCGGAATAGTTCCAGGGAAAATCCCCGGAAAATCCCCGGAAATTCCATACGCCGGAGTATTCGGACTGCTTTCTGTGGACACCCCGGAATGGTTCCATGGACATTCCATGGACACCCCGGAAAGGTTCCATGGACACCCCTGAACAATTCCATGGACACCCTGGAGTATTCAGACAATTTTCCATGGTGGCCCTGGAACAGTTCCGGCAATACTTTCCATGGGAACCTCGGACAAATTCCAGGGATACTTTCCATGGAAACCCCGGACAAATTCCAGGGATACTTTCCATTGAAAAGCCGGACAAATTTTTGCAGAAAATCTCGACAAATTAAGGTATAATTACTGGAAAAAAAATGATGTGACAAGAGGAGAAATTGCTTGTTTTGAGCAATTTCTTATTTTTTCACAATGTTTTCAATTTTTTGTTTAACAACTTTGAAATCGGACCACTTAATAAAGAAATATTTTGAATTTGGTTCACTGGTTTAGGAGGAGAAATTAATGTAGTTAGTGTGAACAGGCAGACAACAATGGACATTGAGTGATCAATTAGCTTACCTAGCACTTTGTGCTAAGGCGAGGTAAATGTCATATTATACCAATTTTTCTTTGTAAATCAACCAGTTTCAACCCAAATTTGTCACATTTTAAATGTTTGTTTACAGGTAGAATACCCTATATCATTGATAATGAATACCCTATATCATTGATAATAGTTACTTCAACCATAACAAAAATTCAAAGTAAATGGGGAGTGTCATGTTTTATGCAAGAAAGAATTCACCTGGCAAATATGGTTAACTTCATTTTAAATGCAATCAGGCTGGGAACTTCATTTTAAATTCAATCAGGCTGGGATATGGAACAGGTTGTATACAATCTACCTTCGCATTAAAAAAAGGTCAAAATATTGAAAAATGATTCAATCCAGTGCATCTCAAACATATTTATTCAGTGCATTCTCTTGAAGGTAAACACTCAATAATTCTACACAACCAAAAAGTGTGAATGTTTTTGGCATTATTATAATAATAACAATGTTCATATCAATGTTTTTGCCTTTACAGCATTTTGATGTCAGGTTATATCTCATGGCTGGCTTTATGTACTTTGTAACTTGTCCTCTGGTGGAGTCAGCATTGAAGACAGAGATAGCTGAAATAAAAGAAAATATTACAATAAATTGGGGTTAATTTTAACCAACAGTATTTATAAACGAATGAGGTGAATGGTGTTTTTCAAGCATGCCTCCAGTCCATTTTAGTAAGTTCATGTCTATATGTGACCCAATGTTATTCAAGCTTGGTAACATGTTAAAGTTTTGTTCCTATACATTTAGGTTAACTTTAACCATTTCTCTCATACAACAATTCTGCAACAGAGGACTTTGAACAAATTTTGTCAAAAAGTAGAAAATCTCTTTAATTGAATGGAAAACCTATGACTAAAATTGGACATATTGTGACAAAGGGAGAAATTGCATGTTTTGTGCAATTTCTTCTTTTGTCACTATGTTTTCAAAAAGCTGTTTGCTGCAGAGGCATCAGAAAGCGTTTATATGAGGGAAAGGGTTAAAAGATGAACATGTGATATTGAAGCAATTATAATTTTTAAGCTGTTTTAGATCTTTGGAATCTATAGACCCTGTTTTCCCTGCCATTATCTAGTCATGCATGAATGGATCTGGTTTGTTGTGTGTATCTAGCTACTGTATTTTTATAAGTTTGGTAAACATTGAATAATACATGATGACTTTAACTTGTTTACATGGTCAATTATAGTAATTTTGCCAATTTTAAAGGGCCATAATCCTGTCATGTATGAACGGATCTGGCTGATTTTCGAAAGGAACTGATCTCAATGGAATATGTTTGGTAAACATCGGATTATAAATAAAACAATTTATTATGTTCACAAGAAATTGTGGATAGATGACGGACAAAGGTCGATCACAAAACATCACCTTGTGACGTGACAGGTGAGCTAAAATTAAATTAAACATAATTATGTATGGACGACAGACTTTGCACCATAACACAAGCAGGTAACTTATAATGTTGAAAACGGCGTAAAAGCTCAATTAAATAATGTTGAAAATGGCGTAAAAGCTCAATTAAATAATGTTGAAAACGGCGTAAAAGCTCAATTAAACATCATTTGGCAAGATTCAATGAAATTTGTCAAGAAGTTCAAAAAGGGCAAAAATATTCAGTTTTGTGTGCCCTTGTATGTTAATGGGGGTATCGATGGTTACCAAGTTCATGTACTTTATATGTTATATGTCCATTATTCTTACAAAAACCCTCAAAGACTATCCAACATTATCTTCTTTTTTTGTTTGTAATGCTCTAAAAACAATTGAATGAAGTTTTCTCTTTTGCCACTGTTTTCAACTTTATTCAATAATTTGGTGATATAGTAATTGAACATAGAATAAAATACCTTTCAGCGAATGGTACAAGTCTGGCTAACTTTCCCTATATCTAATGTCAAATGGTATCTCATCTTGATTCTTCGAACACATGTTTGATCCTTGTTATTTCGTCTACTGCTTAATGGATGACGGTTCTTGCTGAAAAATGTTAGATAAATATATAAATGAATAATTTGTGTACAAGACACAGTGAAAAAGGAGTATAAATTTCAATTTTAAAGTTATTATTTTGAAATAAGAACACTTTGAATTTGTTCACTTTAGTCACATATACGGACCCAGTCATAAAAGGCAAAACAGCATGTCATCAGATAGAGGGTCATCCAAGGACCATTTCTACAATATAATTTCGAAAGTATTTGCAGGGACATAGATCAAGATATCTTATCTATGTCCCTGGTATTTGTAAACATGGGAATGTGTCTTCTTGAAGTTGTGCCTACTACAGTAGTTTTACCTAGAAAGACATCGCATATGCTCATTTTGCATTTTGTTATTATCCTGCATACCGTTGCCGTCTTGGAGATATGGAGCGCACACGATTTGGGAGAGACAGACGGACAGACAGACAGTCGAGACATGGGTTCTGCACATCGCCTTGGTGAGGTGAACATGTGACCCAAGTTTCATGAAAATCCTTCAAGCCGTCTTGGAGATATGGAGC
>JAUELF010236528.1:0-12999 GCA_031471495.1 Clinocardium nuttallii
AGTTTCATTATGATTTTTCCCAACACGACCTGCAACCAGCGAACATCCAGATCCGCCAAACGTCCAGTTTCATTATGATGTTTCGCAAAACGACCAGCAACCAGTGAACAGCCAGATCCGCCAATCGTCCAGTTTCATTATGATTTTTCCCAACACGACCTGTAACCAGCGAACATCCAGATCCGCCAAACGTCCAGTTTCATTATGATGTTTCCCAACACGACCTGCAACCAGTGAACATCCAGATCCACCAAACGTCCAGTTTCATTATGATGTTTACCAACACGACCTGTAACCAGCGAACATCCAGATCCACCAAACGTCCAGTTTCATTATGATGTTTACCAACACGACCAGCAACCAGCAAACATCCAGATCCACCAAACGTCCAGTTTCAATATGATGTTCACATTTAAACAGTTTTTACCATAAGTCACTTAACCTTGCAATTCGATATTAACATTTTCCCATTTACAGACGCATTATTAAGCATCAGCGGCAGACAATACTTCAAAAACAATGCAAAACGGAGGAAACGTGTTTAAATAGTTTCCATAGTTTCCTTTATTCACATAATGTTATAGTCATCTGCTGCAGAATTGCCGTATGCTGGAAAGGGCTGATGGAGTTATCGTCATCATTTTTAAATTCTCCGAAGGTCGTGTACCGCCTCGGTGGTGTTGTTGTAGAATCGGGTGCGGGGGTCATGGGTTGGTTGGATCCTCCGCCGAGTCTTATCAAAGACTTTTATAATGATAATAATGGCTGCCCTACTTATTACTCAGGGTTGCGGGGATTGCATTACGACTGACTGTCCAGTTAGTACTGGCATTACCAAGGAAAAGCCGTGATATAATTGAAAGATCGTAGAAAGCGGCGTAAAACACTAAACAATCAATCAATCCGAAAGTCGTGTGTAATGTGTCGTGGCCCACTTTGATGTGAAGAGATAATCGATCTATCATTCATTAAGACTCGGTTTGGTTATTAGCCTGTTTGTAGCATAATCCAAGAATTCCAGTTAGGGAAGATTTTTATCAAGTTGTAAGAATTGTATATGTCAGAAAATCATCAATCTTATATCACGCGATAGATCCCACCAACTATACAAAGACTTCGTCATTAGAAAACATCCCTTCATACAAAACCGGTCGTTTATCCATGTTGCTCAGCTTTTGCTATCGTTTACGTCCAAAGCAGTTTCGTTAAAGTCAGTCTCTAAATATTGCCGTGTATACTGGATTGCAGGAATTCAAGCCATTTTGCTTCGATGGAAAACATGCCGCCAGGCGGAAAACAAAATTGCATCAATAAGTCTTCTTCTCTGATGGTGCTTGTCTATATTTAACCTTTTATTTTAGGTATCTGATATGAGGGAGGGTTAAGAATATAACAGCAATATTCCGTTAAGTCCAATTTTTGAGTATACAAATTACTAAATTAATCTTAACGAAAGATACACATTTTACAACGCACCGTATTTTGGAAATACTGAAGCGGGTCAACTGCGTAATGTATCGACCCAGATCAGCCTGCGCAGTCCGCGCAGACTGATCCGGTCGACACATTCCGTCTCAGGGGGATATAGGTATAGAGTAATGATTCCTAAAACAGAAAATTCACAGGAGGCGAAAAGTGTCTGTCCGGGTTAGCCTGCGCGGCATGCTTAGGTTGATCCGGATCGATAGATAACGCAAAGTCCTCGATGGTAGTTTTCTCGCGAGACGAGGTCACTTTTCAGGATCCCTGGGTAAGCACACCAGTACTATGTTAGGAAATGTTCCTTGTCCAAGGGCACTCTTCTATGACCGTCGCGCCGCACATAGGGATCACACCTAGGGACGCTCGGTACCAATCCCCGACGCTAACCACTCGGTCACCACGACGGATTTCCGTTTTGCATTGCAGTGTTGCATAATATGTGTGCTTGAAAGTAAGAAGCATACCAAATGCATCTGTAAAGTATACAATCGTGCACATATACTTTATAGACGACCGAATTACTGTTTTAAATGCAATGTGAAGACATCAACAGATATTAAATCTTAACCCTTTCCCACTTACAATACATATAAAGCAGAGGACATCTTAAGACAGCTATGCATTCTCTATAAATGAAGGTTAAATCACTAAATATAATTGAAAACATTGTGGCAAAATAAGAAAATTATCTTTAGATGCAATTTTTCTTTTTTATAGTTTAATACAGATGTGTCGAAATGGGTCTGTTTTCAGAAAAGGGCTAACATAAGAGCCGTCTCGCGAGAAAACCAACATTGTGAACTAAATGTCGACCCGGATTAGCCTTAGCATGCCGCACAGGCTAACCCGGACGGACACTTTTCGCCTCTTGTGAATTTTCTGTTTCAGGAATCATTTATCTATACCTCTATCTATCGGAGACGGAATGTGTCGGACCGGATCAGTCTGCGCGGACAGCGCAGGCTGATCCGGTCGACAAATTACGCAGATGCCATAATGTTGATTTTCTCGTGGAACGGCTAACATATTCTGTAATTTAAAATTCAACTGAAACGTGCTGTAGGCATAAAACATCGCTGACAGATTCGGAGCCAGGAAGCCTAATAAATTTCACCCAACTTTCTAATTCTAACTGATACTTGGCACATCTTGTAGTTAACGTATTTCCATTAATTCTCTATCTTGTCTGATGTAATTTTAAAGCAGTTATCTGCACTAACTATCATCCATATAGCATTTGGAACCAGAGTATAGAAGATGGTCCGTCTGCGCATCTATTTTAATCTGGTCCAAAATGGCATTGTTTATCAGGATTTTCTTTGATACTTTCGATGGCTTGATTGCGAACAGTGCAAGGTTAGATTAAACCGCGGGAATCTGCAGGTTGATGTTGATCTACAACGAGTCGCAACTGACAGATGGTTGTTGTTTTTTATAACATTGTTGAAGTTGATGGATAAGCAAAAACGATTCAGCAAGATTCAGCACCAGACAGACGCAAATGTTAGAACGAGCGAGCTCTTCTGGGGGGGTTTCTAAGTAGAAACAGAGGTATAACTGAGTAATTATGAAAGCTAGTGTTATGTGACTGGGTTAATACATGCACAGTATTCATAGGAACAAAGGTACAACGTTTAAGTTGAACATATTGAGTTATAAAGTAACATGTGAGATGTGTTATACATGGAAAAGAATAAAGCGACGTTGTTTGATCTTGCACTTTCCTTTTTATGGCGTAGAAAACCTGACTTTTCGTCACACACAGCCTGGTTAACACAACATAACACACGTGAAGTATGGTTTGCGTGACTTCATGTCATTAGTCATTAGTCATTCATACGTTACGAACACTTCTGGAAATGGCTGGTAGATGGAATTACAATGCGCAAATAAAATGCTGCTTAGACGCTACTATCACCTTACCAGCAGGGCAAGTGCACGCGTACTGACAACCGCAGGCACGCTTTCACACTCAACAATTGCGTTTAGACATTGTGGTAAGAGCAGAAACTGATTATAACTACAGTATATAGAGAAGAGGTTGTTGTCGAGTTTTTTCCGATTGTATAGAATATTCAAATGTAAACATGATGGCATCTGCGTAATGTGTCAACCAGATCAGCCTGTGCTGTCCGCGCAGATTGATCCGGGCCGACACATTCCGCCTCAGGGGGATATCGGTATAGAATAATGATTACTGAAACAGAAAATTTACAAGAGGCGAAAAGTGTCAATCCGGGTAAGCCTGTGTGACATGCTATGGCTTATCCGGGTCGACACTTTACGCAGAGTCCATAATGTTTTCATTCTCGCGAGACGGCTCATATGTTGTGTGAAATACGGATCCGATCACATAAACGGTAAATTTGAGAGGACCTTTTATGCGGTGTTGTCAGATTCAAATACTATATGAGCCGTCTCGCGAGAAATGTGGTCTCTGCTTAAAGTATCGACCCGGATCAGTCCAAACATGCTGTGCAGGCTAACCCGGACAGACACGTTTCGCCTCTTGTGGATTATCTATTTCAGGAATAATTTCTCTATCCCTCGGAGACGGAATGTGTCGGCCCGGATCAGTCTGCGCGGACAGCACAGACTGATCTGGTCGATACATTATGCAGATGCTATAATATTGGTTTTCTCAAGTATTTTGGCCTGCTTTAAATTAGACAGTCGAAACACTAGCTTGATACTGTGAAATTGAAAGTTCATGCAGATATTCAGATATAATCAGTTTGTCTGTTTTACACAAAACCTGGTATTAAAGTAATATGGGTAGGTATACATAACGGGCTTGGATCATACAAACATTCACAAAGTTAACTATCAAACTATTTTCGGATGCAGTGCCCCGAATGGAGTGATGTATTTACGTGTCCACAATAAATTGATTTCAAAATAGTTAACATTTCAAACTCGAAATAAGGTCACTCGTACGACTTCACGGGGAAACCAATCTCAATCTCAGTTAGTCTTATTCTGTCATATCACGGCGGCCAATAGTAGCGCGTCTCGTAATAGTGTACAATATTTTGCTTAAGTAACATAAAACGACTATGTGTGCATAGACTTGGTAATACACATTAGATGTCTGTCTGTCTGGTTATTTGTTAAGTAGCGCCGCTTTCAACGTTTTCAATACGTTTTAAGTTATATCACGTCGTTTCCTGGGTAAGTTACAAGTACTACTCGTCCATTTATCCTGACACCAATCAGTCAGTCGTAATGCTAAGCCAACAACCCTGACTTCCAAGGAGGGCATCAATTACTGCAATTTTTAAAATATTTGCTATGACCCGACCTGGGTTTGACATGAAAACAAGTGTCGATGGTATTGCCGTGTGTCAAGAAATCAATGGTTAAGGAGGATTAAACCAGACCTTCAACGGGACGAGGTACACGTTGACATTTCTATTTCAGATTGGCCTTTACATGTTTCCATTTTTATCAAAACCTACGCTAGTTGTGTTAAGTAAATGTGAACAGGGTGGGTCTGGATCAGACTATATGCATGCCTAGGCTGATCTTTATCTAAATTGCTCTTTAAAACCAATTTGGAGCTATCCACATGGATAAGCTCAAATATATCTTCCAGTTAAAAAGAAATACCAGTGAAGTGTTTTCTATATTTAATCCAGCGATTCAACAAACTTTTTCCGCTTTAATTTTAAGTGTCTGGCGGCCATTTTGTGTCACGGAATTCAGAAAGAAACAGGGCAACGTCGTGTATTGCGTCATGATAAATAAAGGTGAACAGAAAACAAAAACTTTTCTAATATTTCAGGTGGTATTTTTAAAACAATATTGTTTCGTTTGCTATAAAGATCTACTTTCGTCTTCGATTACAATATATCCTGTATCATTCTTTTTGGTATATAATCATACAGCGGCTGTTTCCAATTTAAGCACCGGGAATTTGGAAGTCAGTAATCCATACTGGCTATGTGTAAAAATATATTTTGTCGAGGTTCCGAGGGACACAGAGCTGTAATGAGTTCATTTGTTATAGTGGCAGAGTGTCTAGTTTTTTGACAGTTTGTTAGATTGCTCTCTTGATATATTACTCATTCGCCGGCTTTTTTATATTTGTTAACATACTGAAAACAAGACTTAATCAGTTAGCGCATGATTCTAACCAAACGCATGCTTTGTTAATAATTTATATACAGCGACGTTCTTCTGACCTTGTTCTGTATTTGTGTATTGCGTACCTATAGCATACAGCCTCTCTATGGCAACAATGGACGAAGTCAGGGACATGTTGTTGTTCAAGAGAAGCGTTGTTCTAAATGTACAAGCATTGCTTAAGCCCAATAAAAAGTGACCCGTCCCACAAGAAAACCTACATTATGGCATCTGTGTGATGTATCATCCAAATCAGCCTGCGCTGTCTGCGCAGATTGATCCGGGACGTCACATTCCGTCAAAGGGGGACAGAGGTATAGAGTAATGATTCCTGAAACAGACAATATACAGGAGGCGAAACGTGTCTGTCCGGTTTAGCCTGCGCGTCATGCTTAGGCGGACCAGAGTCGACACATTACGCAGAGGCCATTATGTTGGTTTTCTCACGGGCCGGCTCAAGCGTTATGATCACCACTTTACAATACAAGTATGCGATCGTTATTGCTATTAATTGAATCGGTTTCCCTTGGCGTTGATCAAATAGACAGACTAAAGCCGCGGTCACTTCTTACGGTCACGCACGTAGTTGACCGTAGTGGGGGATGACCGTAGTTGACCGTACTGGACCTTGAACTTCAAGAAACTCAGGATGTGGCCGTGGTTAGCACAACCTTTTTCAACATATTCAAAATATCTATACGGTGAGCTTGAATGCCAAAACCTGCTGTGGCTGTAGTTTGAAGGTAGTTGACTAGTTGACCGTGTTTGATACTACTTGACCGTAGTCTACCGTAGTTGTGCGTACATCGAACGTAGATCACACGTAGTTCATTGTAGCTATCCGTAGCTACACGTAGTTCACTGTAGCTATCTGTAGCTATACGTAGTGATAACCTAGTTAACTTACTTCACCAAATAGCTACTTATATCTAGTTGACCGAAGTGGTACTACGGTGAACTATGTTTAAATAAACTAGTCAACTATGTGCGTGATCATAAGATTTGACCGCGGCTTTAGTGTGAGTCACGTAAAGTCAGGTAAACGTAAAACTAGATTATCCGGGTCATGTGAAAATAGACCTTCAGATGATTTAGGGAAAAGGGGGCCTGTACGATAAAATTGCAAACTTATAAAATGTGTATACGTAGTTTATTGCTACTGTTAAACACATTTATTTAGTATACTCCTATTATACCAGGAAATTGAAATGCTACTCTTCTTAATTAGTTCATGTATTGAGGATTTTTCTCTTCTTTATTTTAATTTTATCTATATTGAAAGAATTCGATTTTGTGTATAGTTCATGTTTATTGTAATTGATTGTACATTTAATGTTGTATTGTTTATATTGGTATGATGTGTTGTCTGACTAGAAACTATAACATATTGTCATTGCCATTGTCATATGAAAATCAACCATACCGCCATTCATACACGTGTGGAAAAATGCCCACCTGCGCTTCCATGCTTCATGACCCGAAATGGATGCTGGTTTACCTACCTTTCCTTCAATATGTCTATTATTCGTTCTGAGAAGTTTACCCTCACCAGAATGAACTGTTTGGCGAGCAGCTGCCGTTTTAAATACAAGTTTTCTTCTTAGCACTAGGAACCAAGGGCCAGTGTTTAAAGATGTAACTTTAATTCAAAAGTGAAATACATCGACATCTTTATTGTCGACGACCCTCCAAGACCCACCTGTTAAATCAAAGCACTGAAAGGGGCTAACTGCGGATTACATTTGGACATGGTTTTACCAATCCCAAAAGTCTAACTTGAACACTTTACAATAACAATTTATTATGCCCTTATATTGAGTGATAAAAGAGTTGGACGCATACTGCTGTACACACAGTATGGTAGTTTATCGATGTACTTAACTTTGACATACATATGCGCATCTGCTATATGTATAAATTCTGCTAAGCACACCACCTGGTTTACAATGGATTTAAGCCAGGTTATTCTGTATGCATTAACACATATAAATGGCATATCAAGATTACAATTGTCTAACAATGATAAATATATTGAGAGTCCAATGCTACTATCAGAGCACAAATAAATACCGGTGTATGTGGAAAAGGATTAAAAGGACAGTGTTTACATTTTACATGATCGATGGGATGCGTCAGTTACATTTGCCTTGGCGCTGTAGGGCCTAACATTTATACAACCAATTGCAATGATAGCACCGCCGCAGCATTTCCACGGTCATGTACTGTAACAGTCACATGTATAAGGGTAGCCGCACGGCGTATTTTATTTTTTTAGAGAAACCTGCGGACGCCGTACGTCCTTTGAAGTGATGACGCGGTGGCCGTACGGATGGCGTGCGGCGAGCTTACGGGAGCCGTGCGTGTGTATGTCGTTGCTGACAGGGTGTGTCACCTACCGCAAGGCAACAGTACGGCCAAAATAGGACTGCATTAAGGCTGCCATAGCGTCGTCTTAAGGTTGCCTTAGGTCGCACATAGAATTCCTGCGACCACCGCAATCATTTTGGGGTGTATGGAAAAAAAGTCAACTGTAATTCCTCAGTAACATTTGCTCTACGGCTAGGATACGGCGGCCGTAGGCAACGGGAAATCGAGAGATATTTGCGGCGGGCGCAGAAGATCTGCGGTGGCCTCAGCGTCACCCGACGACAATTCCTAATGTTAACAAGCCGTAAGGGTAGCCGTAGGATTATAGCGCGGAGTTATAACTGTTTTCATTTCTAGGTTCGCCGTAGCAATGAGACATGTCGTAGCCATGCCATAGAGCCATTCCACGGTGATCATACGTCGGGCGTGCGGTGGCATTGCGATTGCCGTGCGGCTGGCCTAGGGTCTAATTAATTACAATTGACTTTTGCGGACCGCCAATAAATTGCATGGGCACGCTAGGGCGATCCTAAGGTCCCCGTACGATGGCCTTGTGGTATATGGCACACCCTGCGGGCAATGCAAAGCCCGTGCACAGCTGTCGTACGCTCACCGCACACCATTAGTACGACCCCATGATAGTCTGCGGCGTGCATGGAGCAGGTATATATACCAGGGTTTTCTTTTACATATGTTTATTATAATTCATATCTGCCAGAAAAATTAAAATAATATAAAGATGGCGCTGGTTGTTCCTCAATGGCTTAGGCTGCTACCTGCGGTTGCAGCTGAGGTAGGAGCATCGAGAGTGAGACAACCTAATAGCAGCCCTTATAATCGAGGAGCAGTTGCAGGCCCGACATCAGAGACAAAGAAGGACAATGTGGGTGAAGCCGTGTCTCTTGCGGCGTGTCCCCCTGGGTTATTACGACAACCTGATGCAGGAGCTGATGCGTGAGTCAAGAAGTGACGACTTTAAAGCATATATGCGGATGAAAGCGCTATGTTCCAGGAGATGCTTGTACGTATCGCTTTCAGAATCACAAAAAGCGACTGTGCCACACGATGAACGGATTTTCAATTACAGGTGTTTCCGTGCCCGGGGGGTAATTGAGATTGCTTTCGGCATTCTTGACAACCGTTTTCGGTGCCTTCCCACCACCCTCATGACACTGAGACATCCACACAGATCACCAAGGCGTGTGTGACAATTCAGAACCTGATGCGGATTCGCTTTCCCAACCCGCAGAATGCCAACCTTGACGTAGAGCAGGCGGACGGTGTGATTGTCCAGGGGCATTCAGGGATGCAGGCTTCTTCGTCGACATGCAGGGTGCATTACGTGCTGGCAAAGAGCTCCGGATACACCTAAATACTATTACAACAGTGATGCCGGTAGCGTACCATGGCAGGAGGCAGCTCTCGACTGGTGAAAACATTATAATTGGACCAGCAAGTGAACATGGGACCCTTATAAGAACTGTGCACTAAAGAGACCATTTGGTCCTAATTGTAAAATAAAATATTGAATAGTTGCATATCACCCAGTGTCTGCTTTATCTGTTTACAAAGAAAATGGCACTTAAAACTTTCATTGTCTACTGTAACCGGGGTATTATTTAAATACGGTTGTAGTTGAATAATATGTTTAATGTACAGTTAAACCAAGGAGTATAATGCCGCGAATGTCAAAAATGAAGAGCGTTTTCATGCAGTCAATATGCTGACTGCTCGAGCTTCTGTCTCCACTAATTCAAAATACGCCGTGCACTCTGCGGCATCGCTAAAGCGAACGTAGAAATGAAAACAGTTATAACTCCGCGCAAAAGATGTTCTGCGGCCGCAGCAAGTATCTTTCGACTTAGAGGGCTTACGGCCGACGTATCCTAGCCGTAGAGCAAATTCGACGGAGGCAAGAATGTGATTTAATACAAAAAACCTTGCCAAAATTAACACGCGTACAGACTAGATTTGATCAAGTTATTACTCGCGAATGCTATTTACAATTGTTCTTGCATTCGAAGCCGTTAAATAACAGAATTGTTTGCTATGGCGACGATAACTACGATCAACGAGAAACCATAACCTTAGACTGTTTTGATTGCCCAAATTGATCTCTGGACGTATTATTCTGTCACGGAAGATGTTCATTGTTTATCATTACAGGAAATATTTCTTGCAAAATCAGACGAACATTTGACCCCCGATATAAATATGTAATATCTGTCTGCAACAACCGTTTTGCCTCAAGTTATTTTCTCCGATGGGAATTTTTCATAAGGGACTGCATTAACAGGAGACATCATTGGACGCGTCCGAGTGAAATAGGTTTTGTTTCACATGCTTTGCTTGTTTATATGTGGTTTTACAACGCTTTCAACATTTTTCCCAGTTACGTCCCGACGATGCCTAGTTAAGTAACCAGTACTATTGGTCATTTATCCTAAACTCAGCCGCTCACTCGTAGTCATGTCCTGAGCGTCATTGAGGAAAAGTCATAGTTATATTTGGTATGATCCGAATGAGGATCGAACCCGCGACCTCCGGCATCCGAGGCTGACGCTGTACAATGAGGGACATAAGCGATAATTATATTATCTCCCTTGTCATATCAATACCAAGGAAGACCAAATAGTAGGTAGGTCCTTTTAGTTGGAATCCTTTGTCTTTATCGCTATTTCACAATGCGATATTGCAATTACTCTGTACACATTAATTATAAATGTGTTAATTAAAGTGACGATTCAAAAGAGAAAACTTACATAGCAGTGTTTAAAGAACACAAATGTGGAGTTACTTATCAATCTCGTAACAGTTGGCCAAAAAAATGCAATTATAAGTGCACCATCAAGTGCAAAGAAACCAATGATAAAAGAAGAGGTAACCAAATGATAGCACCAAGCTAGATTTATTGAGTATTAAAGGGAGATAACTGACCGATGTCTCCCATTGTACCACTGAGGAAGATTTGAGTTGCACTTGTGAAAGTATATATGAGTCAGTGCAAATATATAACAATGAAAGAATATGTTTTGAAAAGAGGTAAAAACATTTTTGTAAAAGGGGAAATTACTCAAAATGAACAATTTATCCTTTTTCAACACTAATTGAAAAATCGTCTGTTTCAAATGCACTTGTATGCTTCTGCAAGTGGGAGGGATAATGGTTCAGGTAGCAGTTATACACGCAATGGACGATCTTAAACGACTGGAACTAATGATACGTTTCCGAGATTGCACAAAGGAAATAAATGCTTTATGTCATAAATGCTGTCAAGAAAATATCCTATAGTTTGTATTCTCACATCTTAATGGTAATAAAGTGATTTCCACGAACGTAACGTAAATTAAAAGTATTAAACAGAGGAAATATTTATTCTATTATGTCTACAGATACTATTGAATCCCCGCTACAATTTCCTTGGACGGATCTGTCTCTTCAAAACAGCATATCAGCTGGTTGTACTGTACGAGCAATCAGAATTGCGGCTGTGCTGTTAGCTTTTATTGATTGTTATCATCACTAGCTCGCTTATCATGATCAGATCCAGTGCACGCACAAATCAGTATTTTGGTCTAAATTTCGTGTGATTGGCCATTTAACGGCACTTATTTTCAAGCTTATTGTGTGTTGGGGGCTATATATAGCTAAATTCGAATACAAAATACAATATAAACTATCATTCAATATATGTCCAGTGCCCCTGCGGAAGTATAGAAAAATTCAACGGTGCAGAATTATTTTGAGGTAAAAATGTTAAAACATGTTAACAACAGTATGATTTCTGGAATATGTTTATATCAAAATCATATTTAGCAATAAAAATACCAAAATAACTATATTTAATGTATATTATATTTCACCATAACATACCTAAAAATGGACACATTATAAATTGTGATCTATGATTTTTGGGATAAAAAGTTGAACAAAATAAGTTAATGAAAGTTGACATTTCTGGAGTTTGCCAATAACTGGACGTAATTTAGCTGTAAACTTAACCTAAATAACTGTGTTTAGGTTGCAGGAATGTCATACATCGAGAAAGGTGGGGGATTTTGGGGGTAAAAACTGTAAATGAAAGTGATAATTTCTTGAATTTGCCGTAATAAGGAATACCAAACTATTGAGATCACGTTCAAAAGCATGTGACAATTTACTTTGCAAAGAGTATGCTCTGATTTTCCTTAAAAGCCACTTCGTAGAATTTGACAGCTTCATTTAGGGGGAAAAAAAGAAGTTTTAACTGACTTTAACAGCACATTCAGTGACGTTTACATCATTAGACTGTTTGTCTCTATAAAGATATTAAACCTTTCAACAGATTGACATAATTTATCAGATGCGTTTACTCGTTGTTATGTTCGGCTTTAACATGTTCGATTTACACTCTAGAGGGGTCGCTCTTTTGCTTTTATAAAAGCCAACAACACCAATCTGACAATTGTTTTAATAAATAAATGAGCAGTCCCGCAAGAAAACCAACAGTATGGCCTCTGCATAATGTATCAGCTAATATCAGCCTGCGCAGTCCGCGCAGTCCGCGCAGATTGATCCAGGCCGACACATTCCGTCTCATGGGAATAGTAGGTTTAGAGTTATGATTCCTGAAACCGAAAATCCACAGGAGGGGAAACATGGTCTGTCCGGGTTAGCCTGCACGGCATGCTTTGGCTGATCCGGTTCGATACTTTACGCAAAAGCCAAAATGTTGGTTTTCTCGCAGGACGGTTCAAATTAAGTGAAAGTTAATAAAGCTAAACTCAAATATCTGTATCAGAACAGTGTACACAAACATACTTAACCCTTTCGCCGTCAAAGTCAATTTAACGCTTTTGCCAAAAATGTAGAGCTGTCTCTCCTGAAATCTGCACTGTTTGCCACTTAAACATTAAATTTTAACAAATTTCCTGTTTGACGAAAAATGGAGTGGTCCAATTATTGTGGCGATTGGTTTGACAATCGCCACAATGCTAACAAAAACAACAACAACGAAACAAAATTTACATAGTCAGTTTTGAACAG
>JAUELF010236539.1:0-12998 GCA_031471495.1 Clinocardium nuttallii
TATTTCTGATTTTCATGTTAGTGGAGATGTTTCGCCTAACTGATACTATTCTGACTGATTCAGTCAATTTCTTTCTTACTCTTTTCTCTCCGCGATTTGAAGAATCCGCCATTTTGACCGGCGTATGCAAATTATTCAAGTGACCTCATTACGACTAGTTACGGAAATTATCGAACAGTCTTCAGCGAAAATAAATATTGAGTTTTAAAGTGATAAAAAAATATTGATATAAAGTACACAGTGGCTAGAACTACAACTTATTCTTCGTCTTTTTATGTATATAATTCAAAGATATACATTTTGTTGACATTCTAAAATGATGATTTTGACAGTGGTTTATAACTTTAAAGATTTCACAATTCACATATCAGAAAAAACAAGCTCCGACCCCTGGCGGCCATGTTTTTCATCAGATCAGAATATTTTCAACAATCTTGTAAGAGGGTCAAGAGGGTCACCAAAGGAACATTTGTGCCAAATTATTTTTAAATGTTTGGTGTTTTAAGACACTTGCTTCTTATTAGTGAAGCTTTCTATAAAGTTTCATTTATTTCAAGTCGTTGGTTGCTTACAAATAAGCCAAAACAAAAGTGGGACATCAAGCAGATGAAGCGGCGACTATATGCTCCCTTGAAATTTGTTCAAGAAGCATATTAAATGTCTGCATTAACCCCATATTTAGAAAGTAAAATGTCATCCAATCATTGTTAATCTTGAAATCTTATTACACATACATATCCCCATTGCTTAAAATCAGAAGTTGCCTCATGATGAAGGCTTTCAAGCTTACCCCTTTCCCACATATAGACACTTTCTGATGCAGCAGACGGCTTTTGAAAACATTGTGGCAAAAGAAGATATTACTAAAAACAAGCAATTACTCCTTTTGCCAAAATGTTTTTATCTTTTTCTGTAAAATATACCCTCATTTTTTGTCCACATGTTTCCCCGAGTTGTCTTCTGCAGATTTGTTGTATGTGGGAAAGGGTTAAAATGTTGGTCTGTTTCAAAGAAAGACCTAGGGTCAATGCAATATATAGCGATACTATATAGCACTTTCTCCCTTGCCAAATATAAAAATTGAAATACTTACATCTGCACTGACAGACATAAACTGCTTTTGCAGCTCATGAGCAAATTCCAGTTGTTGCTTAAGTTCTTCATATTTATCAACTGCTGCCTGTAACAGGTTAGGATAATAATAAATAAGCAATTTAATAGCATAGGTATACTTTTTCAAATATATCTAAATCTGTGACAATATATGAAATATCTGAAAAAATGAATCTGGCCAGTATTATTTATTAGTATAACCCCTTAGACAATGTTTTTAAGCCTGAAGGGACCACATTGTGACATAACTAACCAAGATCAACATTTCCTTTCCTTACAATAGTTTTAGTCTTCCTACAAAGGTGCTCTACTAGATTGACTGTTTAACAAAGCGTAACATTCACTTCAGTGGTCTCCTTCATTCAGGGATGGGCTATTAAAAACATAAGAAATTCACTGTAAATGAGAGAGAGAGTAGAATTTTTTAAATAAACGAGAACAGAACATTTTCGCAAAAGGAGAAATTGCTCTTCATTAGTAATATATTGTTTTGCAATGTTTAAAAAAGTCCACTACTGCACACGCATCAAATGGTAAGGGTTTCAATAGCAATGATGACTCAAGTCACCTTCCAGATATAATTTGTTTCAAGGATTTGAGAAATATTATGTCGGACCAACCTATTCAATCTGAGCAATGTTTCTACCATGCTCACTATGCTTTCAAAGTCATCTTCTACAGTCTCCAGTCAGAGGCATCAAACCTCTTCTGCATCACATTTGTACAAGCTTTAAATAAAAAGAATGCACTGAGATGCGGTATATACAGATTTCAGGAATAAAACACACACCTGCTGATCTTTATCAAGTGTTGCTCCTTGACTATGTTTGTCTCTGAGGGAATCAAGTTTCAGCTGCAAAACAAATAGACAATTTTTCAATACCAAGTGTCTGACTGTCAAAAACCAAATGGTGTAGAGAAAATGCGCAAAATAAATATAAAGGTATGCAGAGGAGTAACGATTTTACAGGCAAACCAAATCTGTGATAAATGTAGAATTTTGCATGAGAAAAAGATGAGCATATGAATATAAAGCTATTGGCAATTATTAATTCACTGGTTTTATGTGTACCTGGTCCTTGAACTCCTTCAAGGAGTTAAGCCACTGAGAGTCACCAATACAGGCACTAACAGCGATGTACGTTGCTTAACTTTGTCAAAGAGCCAATCACTCTACCAAGGTTGATATAAAAGCGGACTTCCACAGCAAGGCTATTAAAGTGGTATTTGTACCTGTACCCCATTTCCGTTACATTTCTCCCTCTTTCTCTTGATATCTACACAAGCAGTACACCAGAGCGGAGTCTATGTGACATCACTGGGAAGGAAGCACCAGGGGGTCTGGGGATGATGGTGATGTCACCCAGAAATCCCACCGCTGCCATAATTTGTGAAGTGTACTGGTCCTTCACTGAGTTAAGCCACCATGGATCACCAATCCAGGAACTAACAGTGATGTATGTTGCTTACTTTGGGTCCATTTTCCGAATATTTTTTTTCGGGGGAGGGAAACATTAAGAATTTATAAGAGCTTTACTCAATTTGAATACTTCTTCATGTGGAACTGCTTTTATAGCAGAGGACCAAAGAAACTGTCAGTAAAGAGAAGCTGCCAATAATGTGAATTTTCTCTTTTTCTTTTTGTTGACATTTTCTTTAGAACCAATTTTCTATTGTGTACCCTCCCCTCTTAGATGAGTTGAAAATAAAGTATAAGACTAAGAGCAACATTCACTGTATTAACTTATTCATAGCCTGGTCAACAAAATGGCTTCTTCGTTGGTACATGCTTCAACAAGTAGGTTTGTTGTTGGACTCAAATTGTGTGGTTCTGATGAGTCATGGTCATAGCTATGTACAACATCACGAATTTGAGCAACTATGACATTTCTAATCACTCTTAAATGCCACGAAACCATATTATCTTCTTTGAATCAACTATAAAAAGACTCTCTCAAACTGAAACTAGAAAATGTGAACAAAGAGGAAATCATGGCAACTTTATGCGTTTCGACTCGGGTCGGACAAACATCGAAGGAAAGCTTGTTTAGTGTTAATGTTCATACCTTTCGCTTTTCCATGTTACGGACCTTCTTATCAAGTATAAGAAGGGCCCGTTTCAGAGGGTCGACGCCCTCATTTGAGGGCCGAGGCTCAACTTTTGTAGAAGCAGAGGGCATTCTTCAACAGCAACAAACAGCATTAGACTTCACGTGGTTCCGAAAATAACCGAATACCTTATTCTCAATATTTGATTCAGACTGTTTTTATTCATATATTTGCTAAATAAAAACCCGTAACAAAAGAATTGCTTACACAACATGGACATCAAATTTTATATTTTTCTAATATAGTATGTTCATATAGTGTGAAAAGGGTCGAACTACGATTTTTACCAGGGTTAATTTCCGGATACATAGGTCTAAGGTTTCAAAAAAATAAAATAAAACTGAAAAGGGGGGTAACTCTTTTTTGCAACTTGATCGAAGTAGTAAGAGTAATTTAACAGAGAGATAGAAGAAAACATAGAAAAGCCTCATGTTGTTACAAAATCGCGAATGTATCCTTACTGACAGATGAGTGACCACAACGATAGAATCTTTGATTATTTGTTTATGTATTTCTGATTTCCAATATTTCACTTTCCAACATGCAGTCCCATTTTAACACATATACATGTAGCATACGAATTTTGAAAAAGTTATGGCATAATGAGCAATTTCTTCTTTTGCCACAATGTTTTCAACTCTTTCCAATAATTATTCATTAATATATAGATATTTCCTATATATTTTTTATATATATTAACTGTGCTCTGCTACTGAATACAGTAGGTCTTTATGTGAGAAAAGGTGTACCGTGCTTCAGGATCTACGTCCCTGCGTGCTTTCAACATATATAAAAAATATTGGCAAAAATCGTGGCAACGCTCTAATCGCACTACCACCAGGCATACGAGTGACGCAATATTTTCAAGTACAAAGCCTTATCCGACATAAGTACGACATTTGAGCCGTCTCGCGAGAAAACAAACATTGCGGATTCTGCGTTTTATTGGGGTTTTACGCCACTTTCAACACTATTTCAGTTATATCACGGCGACAGTTCACATATTCATGATCCCTGGGTAAACCAACCAGTACTAGACTAGATAAATGTGCCTTGCCCAAGGGCACTCCACGATGGCCGTAGTGCCGCGACAGGGGATCGAACCCTGGACGCTCGGTTTTAAATCATCGACGTTAACCACTCGATGACAGCGTATTCCGCGGGTTCTGCGTAAAGTATCGACCCGGATAAGCCTAAGCATGCCGCGCAGGGTAACCCGGACAGACGCTTTTCGCCTCCTTCTGTTTCAAATATCATTACTCTATACATATATCCCCCTGAGACGGTATATGTGTCGGCCGGATCAGTCTGCGCTGGCTGATCTAGGTCGATACTTTACGCAGATGCCATAATGTTGGTTTTCTCGCGGGACGGCTCATTTGATGTCTGAGCAGACGACGATTGAAATTTTGTAAAAATAAGTTATTTCCATTTGACTGCTGGAACCGATTTTGTGAAACCTTTGCACCATCCGCGCCGTTTACTGTAGACTCTATACGGTTGGCTGCCAATCTGAACACATTAATCTTCATATCCCTAAACTTGACTGTAGACTCTATACGGTTGGCTGCCAATCTGAACACATTAATCTTCATATCCCTAAACTTGACTGTTGACTATATACGGTTGGCTGCCAATCTGAACACATTAATCTCCATATCCCTAAACTTGACTGTAGACTCTATACGGTTGGCTGCCAATCTGAACACATTAATCTCCATATCCCTAAACTTGACTGTTGACTCTTCCAAAGCTGGACAATTGCTTTTGCAACATCAAATCTTCAACAAGTGCTTCAGGATCAATGCTATCCTGGTGTCCAAGAAGAACATTGCTAGTATTACCATTTTTATACAGTTTTAAGTTGTAACCAGATCATAAACCAAACATGTTTTCTTATTGCAGAGACCTAAACTAACATGTTATTTTGGGTCTCTGCTTATTCTCGAGCGCTTAACCTGTCCAAAAACTAGATATAAGAATTAGATAATTGAGTTTGTTCTTATTACTATACCGAAAATGAAATGAACGTTTACTTGTTCCTTGTTCTGAAGTCTTTATTCAAAGATGAGTCAATTTAATGTGAGAATTCCTTATTCAAAATTCCTTCTTTGACACTCAAATCATATAATGTGTCGGTACTCAAAAGAACCGTTTATTATAATATGAGCCGTCCAGCGAGACAACCAACATTATAGTATCTGCGTATTCGTTGTATCGACAGAGATCAGTCTGTGTATGCTTATCCGGGCCGACACATTTTGTCTCAAAGGTATAAAGGTATAGAGTAGTGATTCCTAAAGCAGAAAATCCACAGAAGGCGAAACGTGTATGTCCGGGTCAGCCTGCTTGGCCTGCTTAGGCTGATCCGGGTCGATGCTTTACGCAGAGTCCACAGTGTATCATGTTGATCCGGATCTATGCTTTACGCAGAGTTTGATTGATTGATTATGGATTAACGCTGTTTTTAACTATTTCTCAGTCATATCACGGCGGCCAGTTCACCTACTTATGTGTTTCTTGGTTTTCTCACACCAGTTCTCCACACACGAATCTTCCCAAGCAACTGACTGCTTTTCCACATAGACTAACCCATTGGTGGAAGACGAATGACGCATGTCGCATTGACTTTTGTCAAACGTCGGAAAGAAAGTTGGCCGAGCTCGGATTCGAACTCACAACCCCTGGATTGAAGCCCGCGTCGTTACCGACTGAGCTACCGGGACTCGACATTACACATAGTCCACAATGTATGTTTTCTCGAGGGACGACTCATATGATCATGTTGTCTGGGTGAGTAAACAGTACTTAGATTGGCTACCTCCCAATCGATATCGTATACATAGGTATGTTCAACGAGGAACCATTATGTCAGCTAATTTGTCTTTCCCAGCGTGCAATCCAGCATCACTGACGCGAGTGGGGATCGAACTAGGTACACTCGTTCTCAAATTCCACGCTGACTACTCGACCGAGGTTGATTCGTGTGAACTCGATGAAACATATACGCCTTTTGGAGAACTCGTTCGAGTATTTTTTGTGGGAACTCCTCTTCTGGTTTTCAGAGAAGTTGTATCTAAATCCACCAAAACATTATACTTGCAGTTCGTGTTCATACTTATTTTCAAAACATACCCCCACTTAAGTACATCGAAGTTTTACCACGCTACACCCTTGAAAGGAGAATATAAATGGTCTACGAATATTACAGCTTAATTGTAAGGCTTTCTTATCTGTATTCTTACAATATGGATGCCCTACATGGCCGCCATGAGCGGGGTTCAAACCCGGAACGACAACTCTCAAATCATCCGCGCTAACCAAGGGGTCAGGGTTGATTTCGTTATACAATTCGTCCAACAATTGGTTTACAAACATTATACAAATACTGATAACCGAGTATCCTAGTTAGATTAGCATTTCACAACTCACTTGTAATGTTGGTTAACCGTATATAAGCGGCTGAGTTCAATTTAAGAAGTTAAACTGGTATTCAGTTTCTGAGAGTGGACGCCGATTTTACATATATATATATACATATTACGCTGATTATTTGCTCCATAAATATGTATATTTTCGGGATAATCTACGTGCCTTATATTTTACTGTGGATTATTTGTGTATGTGTAATGTTATTCGTTTACACAACATACAAACAGAGATTTTTCAAGAGGCTCGGTATAAATGGACCACGACCAACTCCTTTCTTCGGTGACCTTGGCAACATCAAGAGTCAGGGTATGTTTCAAAGGGACAGATGGCTTGCAAAAGAGTATGGTGGCGTAGCGGGGACATTTTACGGTAATTGTCCTGCATTAATTATAGCCGATGCAGATATTATTGGTGAAATGTGCGTGAAACAGTTCTCTAAATTTAACGAGCGAGCTGAAGTGATTCGTACACCAGAACAATGGAAAGCTTCCCTAAACAATGCTAGAGGGACACTGTGGAAATTTCTACGCACTGTTTTAACGCCCACGTTTAGCACAGGAAAACTTAAGAACATGCAGCCAATCCTTGGTCGTTGTTTGGAGGATTTTTCTGATGTATTAATTAAAAAGGCAAGAGAGGAGAATAACGAAGTTGAAGTTTTAACATTATTTAGCGCTCTTACAATGGATGTGATATGCAGCACTAGCTTTGGAATAGAAATAAACTCTCAGAAAAATCCTGACGACATATTTGTGAAGCACGCTTCGAAAATTCTTGGAACGTCTTTATACAGCCCGCTTATACTTTTGAACTTATTATTCCCAGACATTCGAGACATAATTATGTACTTTGGCAAAGACTATACGGACAAAGATGCTATGGAATTTCTTAAAAGGGCTATCGCAATGGCAATTGAAGAAAGACGAAACGCCAACGAATCATCGCGATATACTGATCTTTTAAAGTTGATGATGGACTCTCGACCCGACGAACTTGACGGGGATGAGAGCTCTCAACTAGGAGGGACATTTTCATTTGAAGGTTATAAAAATAGGGGCATGACCGACAGTGAGATCATTATCAATTCCATTATATTCCTAGCAGCTGGGTATGATACCACTTCCGTTGCGTTGTCATGGACGGCATATTGCTTAGCAACGAATCCTGAGTGTCAGGATAAGTTAATAAAAGAGATTGAAAAGGAAATAGGACCCGCTGAAACTCTTCCAACGTACGATGCACTGATGAAACTCGAGTATCTTGATATGGTCGTATGTGAAACATTACGAATGTATGCACCTGCCTCAAGATTCAACCGGGAGACTACTTGTGACGTCATGATCAAAGGAATCAAGATACCCAAAGGAACTGATGTAACAATGTCAACTGCCGGTGTTCATTATAACCCGGAATACTGGCCTCAACCGGAAAAATTCACCCCGGAAAGGTTTTCTCCGAAAAATAGACCGAATATGGTACCGTATTCTTGGATACCGTTTGGAGCTGGTCCAAAAAACTGTATTGGTCAGAAATTGGCGCTTGCTGAAATAAAATTCGCCGTGGTCGTTCTACTTCAACACGTGAAATTGGAGCCATCTACTGGTTTAAAGTTGGAGAATATGTTACCAAAGTCTGGTAATATTCTAAGACCCGAGAATATGATACTGAAACTTACTTCTAGATTAACAAATTAGTTTACTCATATTGGGGTTTTATTATTAGCCTTTGTTTCTGTTGGACATTCAGGAATTCTTGGATTCACACCGTTATCCTGCGTCATACAATATTTGATAAGTTAGTCGTGTGACAGCCTCGGTGATGTGTTGGTAGAGCGAATATGTACACTCACATTCACAGCATCTCAAAATTCCTTACCACAAACACACTCATGACTAATCTGTGTACATGTATACGCATACAAATATCATTGGATTCAGGGCTGTTGATGTTTTAATGCTTTCCCTTTAAAGGTATTTGATAATATAATGGAAAAAGGAATTATAATTATAACAAGTTTTCAAAGCAGATGCTTATTGATGTACATGATGAGACATCTTTGAGGCATTTGTGGGAAAGATTGTAACATCTGTAATTTTTGTACAGTTTTGTTAAAGTGATTTTAAAACCTTGTGGGGAAAGGAGTTATTGCTCATAAGGAGTTTGTACCGAGCAATTTTCACTTTTCTTTTTTGTTAAAACAAAAATCTGCTCTATAAGACATCATAATTTATCTGTATCAGGTCAAAAATTGATACAGTCAAACTTGTGTTAGCAGCCAATTTGTATTAAGCTAACCTATATTGTATAGGCTGCTATATATATACTGTATTGTTTGATTGCTATATTGTTCTACTTTATTACACGTCTGTTTTATGCTTGTATTGTTTTGTCTTTCATATGACTTCATATGTATGTTACACTCTCCGTTAATGGAGGCAATACACAACAACTACTACTACTAATACTATAACCATACTAATGAATTTCCCTATTTGGCGTTCAGTATTGAGGGGTTTGCATTACGACTATGCTTATATCAGGATAAAGGACTGGGAGCACAGGTAACGCCTTTGTATAACTGAACATTGTTGAAAGAGGAGTAAAACACAATGTTCAACTATGAAACTTCGTGAGATGTATATTCCAAAGATGTATTGCTCACGTGCTTCTGTGTAAAAGTTTATCATTTAAATGTCCACAACAAATTGAAAACAATATAAAATCAGTTGCTACCTGTGTGGTGCTTGCAGCAAGAAAACGTAGTAGTAACTGTTTAAAACTTTACAACTGCAGGATATTAAATGTATATCTTCAAAGAAGTGATTATCTCCCTAACTCCTTTTGGGAGAAATATAAAACCTTGAGATTGAGTATAAATATATGATAACCAAAGACCTAGAGCTTGTGATGGTAAAGGGTGAAATTGCAGTACTGCTTATCCTTCTTTTCCAACAATACTTGTGCAAAATTTATATCTGGATATCCACTTTTCTAGACTATAAAAGTACACTAACCGCCGTTTTGAAATTGTTTAATATGTACTTTGTATGCTTTCCCCATAGAAAGGGATGTCAAGTCATTTAGGGAATTCGCCAGAATGGACCCATAGATTTTCAACCAGATGATGGAAGACTTGACCCCTAGGCTTCAGAATAAAAACAACCAACATAGTGGCAAAGGGAGAAATTGATAGAGAGGCAACTTATAATCCCAATTCATGTACATTGTGCACGTAACTACATTGTTAATTAACCCTTTCCCTCATATAGACGCTTTCTGACGCCTCTGCAGCAGACGGATTTTGGAAAACATAGTGACAAAAGAAGAAATTGAACAAAACGTACAATTTCTCCTTTTGCCACAATGTTTTCCACTTTTAGTCATAGGTTATCCATTCAATTACAGAGATTTTCCTGTTTTTGACAAAATATGTTCAAAATCGTCTGCTGCAGAATTGTCGTATGAGGGAAAGGGATAAATAACAATGTAGACCAATTTTAGCAGATACTTTTGAACAGTCTAACTTTCATTTGCATTTTTGGCATCTCTTTAACTCTTTCCCACATATAAATGCTTTCTGAAGCCTCTGCAGCAGACCACTTTAAAAACATTGTGACAAAAGAAGAAATTGCTCATGATGAGTATTTTCACCTTTTGCCGCAATGTTTTCAACTCTATTCTATGGTTAAACCTTCATTTATAGAGACTTCCTACGTGTTTGCTTATAATGTCTTCAAAGTCGTCTGCTGCCAAATTGTTGTAACTCTGTAAAAAATCTTGACCCTTTCCCACTTGCAGCGGTGCAGAGCTACAATGTTTGTCTCTCATAAGAAAGGCTCCGGGTTTGAGTCCTGTGATGAGCAGCTTCAGACTTTATGATTTTCAACACAAACTGCAAGAACTGGTTCAGTGTCCAGGAAAGAGAAATCTAAAGCTCTGGGTCAACTATAAATTTGGTTTTTGTAAATGTATGTAAATGATGAGATAATAGAAATTTCTCCTTGTATAACAGTGGTTTTGACTCTGGATCAGCCTCATACTTTCCAAGTTTTACATCTTAAATCCAAAGATGTTTTCAGCAGACGACTGTCAATATATCATATCTAGTCGTACTACAATAAAACAAAGATCATTTAAACAGTACAATACTGTAATCATTTATTTTGGATTCAAGCCATTTTTAGCAATACTGCATTCATTGCACTGTGGCAAGTTCACTTATGTTGTTGCCACAGTTGCATTGACTTTTGTCAGTTGTTGAAAAGAATATTGGCTTCATGTCATCTTTCTCGGAGAAAATGACAACCCAACTATGGAAGGCATGAAATAAATCTCATATATAAAACATTTCCCACTAACAGATGCATTTTGACACATCAGCAATAAAAGTTTTCCCTTTCGTCACAATGTTTTTAACTTTAATCAATAAATGTTCATTCATGTATAGAGGGTTTCCTTATTTTTGACTACCAGTAACGATTTTCAAAGTCGTCTGCTGCAGATTTGTTGTATGTGGGAAAGTGCTAATGATCTTAAACCAATGTTGTTGTCATGACGATTATATTGAGTACCCAAAATGTAGGTATCAGAGGTCAAATAACTTTTACAGCATGAAATACTGAAATACCACTTTATCAAGAGTACAATATAAACTTACCTGTCAAAAGTAGGGTGATGCCCAATGCGAAGAAATCCGGATAAGGTGACAGCCCAGATATGTTCATAGGCATGTACTCTCTGAATGCATGCTGTATTTTGTTGTCTATTAAACTGTCGAAGTACAAACTCCAGGCTCGTGCCACACTGGATGTTCCTAGAAAAAGCAATGTATACATGGCTAATCTTCTCATAACTAAGCAATTTTTACTGATCAAAAGTTCATTAAATTAATGTCAACTGATTCATTTAGATCTATAGTAATATATAAACAAACAGCACAGGTCCAGATAAGGAGTGGTTTACAGCTCTTTTCCCCACAATATCTCTCTTACTATTCAATAAAATCCTATGTTGTAGGTACTCAAAAGAATCGTCACACAGATACAAAAAGGGCCCAAATCAACAGGAATAAATCCTTATATAGTTAGTAGCCCATATACTTTGACTACCATGATACACCATCATGTGATGCTAATTCAGCTGTTCCGCGGGAAACCAACATTGTGGAGATTTTGTAAGCCGGTATTAGCCTTTGTGGACTGCGCAGGCTGATCTGAGTCAATTCATTACGCAGAGTCCATAATGTTGGTTTTCTCGTGAAACAGCACATATGTAGAAGAAAGTGGTGCAGTGGTTGAGTTCTGCCTCTTGAATTTTACCACACAAACGGCGCAAGTTCTGGGTAATTCTCCAGGAAGCAGACATAGAGTGTGAATAATATTGGTTGAAAGCTTGTTTTGCAAGTGATGTGAATTATATAAGTTTAACCCTTTCCTTCATGTATATGCTTTCTGACGCATCTGCAACAGATGACTTATGAAAACTTTCTGAAAAAAGATGAAATTGCTCAAAATAATATTTCTCTTTTGACACAATGTGTTCAACTCTATTCAATAAGTATTTCTTTGTTTAGGGAGATTTTCCATACAACTGTTGAGATGTCGTCTGCTGCGGATTTTGTGTATGTGGGAAAGGGTTATCTAAACTAATACGGAGATTCAACAGGACACCTTTTTTATCTGGCATAGCTCATATATAACTCATTGGTTTGGCAACAAATATTTTCTTGAAATTTTCAGAATAAAATTTCAACCAATCAAATTACAGTTTATTATTACCTATGACATATTCGAGGATAAGATTCCAGCCAATCACAAAAGCCATAAATTCCCCTACTGTCACATAACTGTATACATAGGCAGATCCAGTTTTAGGCACTCGTGCACCAAACTCAGCATAACACAGACCTGAAATATATATAGCCCTAAAATCCAAGTTGCAAACAAATAATGCATTTTAAAGTATCTGTAACAATTTATGAAAAGACATTGTGACTTAAAAAAGAAATTGCTCATAATGATCAATTCATCATTTATCAAATTGTTTTCAATTCTTATCGAATTTTGAGCAAATTTTCTATAAGCCGTCTGCTGCAGAGGCGTCAGAAAGCGTCTATATGAGGGAAAGGGTTAATCAACATATTTTTCAATCAGAAGTTTTAGAGATACATGTATATAAATTGTTAATCTATTATAGATAGATGTAGAACATTTTCAGAAAGTTTTTATGGTTGATTTATTGATTGGGGTTAAACACCATTTTTAATTTAAACAAGAGGGCCATGATGGCCCTGGATCGCTCACCTAAATGTCAACAAGATATTCCTTAAATTTTACCTAGTGACC
>JAUELF010236550.1:0-35734 GCA_031471495.1 Clinocardium nuttallii
CCTACCCATGTTTTCCTGGCTTTCCTACACCAGTACTTACACAACATTCTTTCGAAGCCACTGACTACTTTCTCACAACTCCAGATAGAAGCAGCCATCAATCGAGCGTGATCTATATAATCTGGAATCTTGTTTCGCACTAAACTTAACAAATTTTGTTGATCACAATTTTCGGAAGAGCTTTATTGCAAGGCCATGTTAGTGTAGTCTCATTTTTAACATGTTAGGTGGTATCTTTTTAATTCATTTTACGTGAATACTCAATCTATACGATTACATGGGATAAGGTGATTATGAAACGACATATCTAATATTCAACAAAATAACAACATTATCAATTGACATCCTTCAATTATCATTATTATAGTAAGTGAACGAATTTATCAAAGAGAAGAAAATAACACTTAAGGGAAGACATTTAATCTTGTTTATTTCCGAAAACCTCTGTTCGGTAACCCACATAACATGACAATAACCGTTTATTTGGATTGCCAATAACAATTTTAATGCCCTCTCACACTGAACACGACCTGTTTGGAACCTTAGAATGAGCATCTGAACAATGCATGTTACACTATTTAAGGGAACCAACCTGCATACAGTGAACACGAGCATGATATTTACCCTTAACCGCATACATCTCGCATTCTGACATTGTTGCAAAAGGAGAAATTGCCCATCATGAGTAATTAACCCATTTGTCACAATATGTTTATGTTTCCAAAGTCATCCTTTGCAGACTTGTGTTATGTGGGTAGACAGGTGTAGAGAGTTTCAATGACATCACATATATCAACAACAGTTGACTGTATTACATATCCGATAGCAGATCAATTATATATTGCGATGTGCCAGTAAATAATAAAAGATATGTAAAACAAAAAAGGGAATGTATGTGTCAAAAGACACTATATGTTCATTGGAAAGGGTTTTCATTTTCCCCTACACTCATCCGTACGTAAGACAATTGCTCAGGGCACTGCAACATACATTTACCAGTACCAAGTTTTACGCGACGTCAAACAAAAATGCCGCTATAAAACTACTATGATATCCTATAAACAATTCCAACAATTGCGTACATTGTAAGTTGAGACTTTGATCGACCTTTGCTACGGTTAGAGACGAAGATTATGAGGGGTCTGTTAAATCCTTGATCTGTATAACTGCTGCAACTAGCCGCCTTCATATGTCTGGTCTTTTTTTAACGAGAACTACCCAGACCAAAACTAGGCTGCACCAATATGCGGACAGATGTTGGCACATAGATGGTAGCACATAAGCAGTTAATTAAGATTCTTCAAGCAACAGTTTGAATTCAAGTACACGAATATTTACATGAACGGACACAGTAAACCGCCTTGGCCGAGTGGTTTGTGGAACCGGGTCCGCGTTTGCGGCACAAGTAGTAGAATAGCAAGGCATTTATGTTAGTCTGTAACTGTTTTGTCACCCAGGGATCATAAAAACGTGTAATGTTGTTTTGATATAACTGAAATACCGTTGACAACGTTGTTAAACACAGAAGCCAAGTTTAAACGAATCGAAAGTACAACTCACATCGTAATACAATTACATAAACACATGCATTTAATATAGAGAAATAAACGTACAGTACGATTACATACAAGAGCCATCCTGCGAGAAAACCAACATTATGTACTCTGCATTAAGTGTCGACCCGGATCAGCCTAAGCATGCCGCGCAGGCAAACCCGGACAGACACTCTGCATTAAGTATCGACCCGGATCAGCCTAAGCATGCCGCGCAGGCAAACCCGGACAGACACTCTTCGCCTTCTGGGGTTTTACTGTTTCAGGAATCATTACCCTATACCTCTAACTTCCTGAGAAGGAATGTGTTGGCCGCGTATCAGTCTGCTCAGACTGCGCAGGCTGATCTTGGTCGATACATTACGCAGAGGCAATACTGTTGGTTTCTTGCTCATTTGATGAATCCTGTTTATAACTTAGTTTGTGACAAGCAACGTTCAAGTAATTTAAAGCAGTCCCATAGACCCTAGTCACGCCTCATTATGAGATGACCAAACGAGGCTTATAATCATGGGTTGATTTGCTCTTAAAATGGGAAATGACGGATGTACTTAAAATGCTGCTTAGGAGAAAAAAGTATTTTAGCATGGTATACTTAGAACTAGAGTGTTTGTTTTGAATGTTTTCTAGAATAACATAACGTTGATTGGAAACTGGAAAAGT
The DNA here is from genome assembly GCA_031471495.1 of Clinocardium nuttallii. NCBI lineage: Eukaryota > Metazoa > Mollusca > Bivalvia > Cardiida > Cardiidae > Clinocardium > Clinocardium nuttallii. The sequence goes on from JAUELF010236550.1 coordinate 2,217, forward strand.
CATTGGGACTATGTCAACGAGGTTAAAGCACACTAATCAGTAGAGAAAACAAAACCCAAATACACGATGAGTGAGATCAAGGAAACCTGATTGATTGCACGTTTTATTTTCAATGAATTATAGAGAAAAATACTGCGGATTCACTCCTGATAACTTAATATTTCAATTAGTATAATATATCAAGTGTTCACTGTTCTTTTTGTCTTTAATCCGTGTAGTGGTGTCATCAGTTCGTTTAAGCACGACATAAATAGAACTATTGGTTGCCACTAGATGTAAGACTGACTTGGTTGAACTATTGGTTGCCACTAGATGTAAGACTGACTTGGTTGTATGATGTTTCTACGCCGCACTCAACAATCATTTAGTTATATCACTACGTTACCTGAATGTGTTACCTGAATGTGTTACCTGAATGTGTTACCGGTACTACTGGTCCAGAGTTCCTGTCACCGGCCAGTCAGTCGTACAGCTAACAACAAGATCCTGTGCGCGAAGGATTGAAAGCCATTACTACCCACCATTGTTTAAAGGCTTTGTCGCATCATTGGCGGACACTCTACTAGATCACCGAGGTGATCATATACTACTGTAATACAATGTTAACATGCATGTCATTGAATATTTAAACCGCAACAGCTTTAGATACCCTATATCAATGTCTTTATTTGTTGAAACGGAATCCCCGCGATGTGTTAGGTCATTCAATAGATAGATCCATATTGACATTCGATGCACATATTGCGTAACAGTATAGCTTGGCGTACAATTTATTTCCTTTTTGAAATGTATTACAGGAGAGATTTAGCGTGGCAATATAAGATTTGTGGAGAAGACTAAATAAGTAAGGAGAGTTCGACTTTACTCCCATTTATATATTTGCTATTATCAAACTAAACCACACGTTATTTTGACGTACATAAGACAAGATATTTTAAGCAAGTGTTTTTTTATTTTGAGAAGGGGAATTTATCAAATGCATCCCATTGCTCATCAGCCATTCTTAATCAATTATCAATCTTTAAGTTGCAAGTAATATCAATTGCAACGCCCATTTAACACAATCTTACGGTTAAGCCAATCATAATCGGTTTTACTGTATTTATTAGAATAGCCTGAGAAAAGGACCTTCAGTTGAACACCTTTCAAATTGTGTCTTTAATAATAGCATAAATTCGCTGTAACTATACATTTTAAAGAAACACAGTTTCCTAGTCCGCGCAGTTTAGTCAACCAGAATTCGTGATATTTATCTAAACGATAAGTAAGTGAATTGGGAACCTAAGCTGCAATGATAATTATTATGTCATATTTTCATTAAAAGGTTATACTCAAACAATATCAATATACCACATCTTTAATATCATTTGCAAGTGTAATGTGATTGATTCATTTATTTTGTATGGACATCGGTGTTTAAGTCTGTTGAAAGTGTTTTATTTTTAAGCTTCAAATAAAGGATACAATCACACACACACAAATGCTATTTATCAAATGCGTATAATCCAGACGAAGTAAATTCAACAAATAACCAATAATGCCTATTGCAATTATTCGAGGCAGAGTGGACGTGCAACATAAGTTATTGACTGAAATGCAAATAGACACTTAATAAAACAAATATGCACTGACAACATGTGCTATTTCAAAGTAAATTGCTTTAGATCTTCCTCCACAGAAGTGCTACAGTGATGTATTAGGACTTTATTGAATCACTTTTAGATTTAAAGGAAATGTCTCAATAGGTTTGGTCTAAAAAACTAACTAGCCAAAACACAGAAGAGGAAGTGTTGTGAAGTCTAAACGGTCGGATCATAAAATGATATGAGCCGTTCCGCGAGAAAGTCAACATTGTTGATTCTGCGTAAAGTGTCGATCCTGATCAGCCTAAGCATGCCGCGCAGGGCTTACCCGTATAGACACTTTCCGCCTCTTGTAGAATTTCTGTTTCAGGAATCATTACTCTTTACCTATATCCCCCTGAGACGGAATGTATCGGCCCGGATCAGTCTGCGCGGACAGCGCAGGCTGATCTGGTCGATACATTTCGCAGATGCCATACTGTTGGTTTTCTCGCGGGACGGCTCATATAGGGATGTATTTTAACTCAATTAAAGTTATTAAACAACAACGATTTAATGGATAACGACACTTATTTGGTTTTGAATTGACTGTCTTAAAACAGAATATTCAAATTGTATTCTTTGATAACGTTCTATATGGAAAAGCAACCAGTTGCTTGGAAAGACTGTTGTGTAAACTATTGGCTTCTAGAAAACCAGGTAACATATTTGTTGGTCAACGGACCGTCGTGATATGAATGAATAATTGTTTAAAACGGCGTTAAACCCCAACCAAGAAGATTTTACAATGACAACTGTATATCAAGATCAACAGTCTGTTCATATATTGAATAATACAATATGGTAGAGCGTCCACCTCGGTGCGGAAAGTCGCCGGGTTTGATTTAAGTTTTGCAAACAGAAAGATAACAGTTGATTGGAAACTTATTGAATATTCTGTTTCTACTGCGAAGTGTTATTTAAATAGAATGCGCCATCAGTAAAGCAGTAGTAACAGAGTGTTCACAAGGTTTCCCTTCATTTTGGCATAGTGACCATGTTTTACACCCGACATAACTCATATATACAATTGGACTAGATATCATGAAGGCAAACATTCTGACGCAGTTTCAAGCTGCTGAAGCAAACATCATGACCTATATTCAAACTTAGCATATATATCATCAAGACATTCATTCTGTCAAAGTGTCAACATGCAGCTTCGAAATGTGAGTAAGATTTTTCTTCAAATTGGCCTTTTGACCGACATGACCTATATTCATACTTGGCCTTAATACAATCCAGACAAACAATCTGACACAATTTCAAATTTCTAGAGCAGAACATGCGGTCTTTAGTATGTTTACAATATGTTTCTCAAATTTGATTTAGTGACCTAGTTGTTTACTATATTCAAACTTAGCCTAGATATCATCAAGACAATTAAACTGACAAAGTTTCAACATGCTCAACTTAAAAATCGACCTCAGGAGTGTTGACAGGATTTTCCTTCAATTTGACATTGTGACCTAGTTTTTGACATGAGATGACCCATATTAGGACTTAGCCTCGAAATCAACAATATATACAAACTGAATACGTTTCATAAAGACTGGATGCTCCAACGTGTTGACACGCAAATTGTTGACGACGGACGACGAACGACTGACAAAAAATCACCATGAGTACTTTGTGCTTAGGTGAGCTAAAAATAAAACTATTAAATTTGACTGGTAGATTGCAAGTATTTAGCTTTAAGCTTTTCAAACATACGACACATACATTATATGCAGAACCTCAAGGTAAAACTGTGGAAATGTCTAAAAATGTAAATACGAGTATATATATATTGAAATTGTCGAAAAGATATTGGAGTATCTTGACGTCATCTGCTGCAGATACATCAACATGAAAAGGGTTGCATATTTGTATGCAACCGTGCGTTTAATGTACTTTGAGACTCTGATATATGCAACAAAAGCATGGCATGTTGTTTAATTGATTTAGTTTCGTTTTTCTTCGGAAATCCCAAACCAAGCAAAAACAAATAACCAATATGTCAATTCCAGGAAATAATGTCAAAACAACATTTATCATAACAACAATTGGTTGACAGTCCGTAAAAATGACAAGCTGTTGAGCTGAAATCTTTGATTTATAGCTTTCCAAAGCAATTCATTTAGCAATTCATTCTCTTTCGGAAGAAAACATGTCCATGCGTCCGTCTATAGACATGCATCTTACATAATTTTTTTTTAGCTAAACATTGTTTCACATATTTGCAGCAGACGACTTTCAAGCAAAAAACGGACGTTCCCTATGTACATTTAATGAACGTTTACTTATTGAATGCCTTAAAAAAAAAAGATAACAGTTTGGTATATGGAGAAATTGCTTATCACGAGCAATTTCTATTTTCACAATAATGTGTACATAAATCGTCTGCTGCAGATAGGTCACAGTGCGTCTGCTTGTAAGAAAGGGTTTACTAATGCTGGTGACAGGAGTGGATTCAGATCTTTCTCACACACAAAGCGCTCGAATATGCTCTAGTCGAATCCACCTATCAGATTTCAATCAAGGTATAATTTACTTTAATCCGATAACTAGGTATTTAAGGACAATCTGAATACAACCAAGAATTCCAAAATTGTTATCCAAAACTAATGATGCATTTTATTTAAATAATATTTCGCAGTAGAAACAGCTGATTCAATACTTTTCCAATCAACTATTATCCAACATTAAACAACATCTAGTTATCCTACTTTACATGACTATATTTGTATGTTTGTAGCTTTACGCCGCTTTCAACATGTTTTCAGTTATATCACGACGTGTCCTGTTTGAGTTACCAGAACTACTGGTCCTGATACCAGCGAGTCAGTCGTTATGATATGCACAAACATCAGAGCCACGGAGGGAAAAACATCACTACCATTCTTAAAGTATTTGGTATCACTCGGCCGGGTATCGAAAACACGACCTCCCGTAACCGAGGGTGGGCTCTATCACTTCATCACCGAGGCGGTTTTAACGCAACATTTATGTAAATAATATATGAACAGTGTATATCTACGAGGGGTATTCAAATAGTTCGCGGGAAAAAGGCTTTTATTTCTATATTATCGCAGGAACTTTTATAAATATGGTTTTTCTGACGCCAGAAATCAACATGACTTCATCAACATCTTGTCAGAAGATGGCCGCAATAATGACCTGTCGTCTGTTAGATTTTCCTTTAAAAATTAATTAAATGGACGTAATGTTTCGGAAACATTTATAAACATTTAGAAATACTGAAAATTGGACCGGGACAACGTCAATGACGTTACTATAGTAAAGTTTCTCATATAAACGGAAAACACAAATTTCAGTGTGATTTACTCATTAATAGTGCAATTTTATGGAAATGCTAAAACTATAAGGAAATGGTAGCAATTTTTGCTGACTTTTTTTTTAACATTCATCGTTAATTAGACTCTGCTTATACACAGGGTCATTTTATATTTATATGGGTAACTCAAGATGTTGGACAAATAAATATTTTCATTAAACAATTTAAACAAAGATTAATAGATTGCATGAAACAGAACTGGTACAGTGGTATTGACGATTCGCCTCGTTGCGACACTTATAAATATTTTAAAACTCTGTTAAACCCAGAGAGATATCTATGCGTAGACTTGCCGTTTTTACATAAAAAAGCGACTGCCCGTTTTCGGTGTTCCAGTCACAAGCTAAAATTAGAAACCGGTCGACATCAAAATATTGTTAGAGAAAATCGTTACTGTCCTTATTGCCAAACTATTGTAAACGTTTTTATATTAGAAAATGAATACCATGTATTTTTTAAATGCCCTAGATACTCAGATTAACGTCAAAACCTTCTATTTTCTTGGTACTCCGGTGGAACTGATCATTCAACTTTTTACAATATTCTACAACCAGAGGACACTTCCAAAATAAGAAAAATCTCATATTACATCTATTGCATTTTAAAAAGAAATGAATTACAAATATAACATGTATACTGTAGACGCAACTCACATAATTTGTTGTAAATAATGTTATGTATTGTGGGCCGGAGGCCTTTATTTACTAAATAAAACTTTGTATCTTGTATCTTGTAGGTACGCGTATACAGCAAATACCTTCAGTATGAACGCTACACCGACGTCTTTAGGGTTCGGTCCAGGTTCGGTCCAGCTTTTCTGTATGCACGATTCGACCCCTATATTGTAGGTTTAAATCACAAATTTTACATATTCTTTTTTCCATAGGGATGTTATTATATCGTCCTTCCATTCATTAAGTTTTGGATAGATGTACATCTTAGTCTAGTCTATGCAATTCGGTAAGTTTTGTTATAAATACAATCGAGATATTTTTCTGGTTGAAAATATTTTTTAAACGGTTTGTAACATTGTAGCTGAGTAAAATTATCTAAATCCGAAAATCAATTTTGAATGTAACCATCTTTTTTTCTAGTAATAAGTCCGACGTCAGAATTTTGTTATATCTGATGATATCCTATGCATATATGATACACCGAGACTATCGAGTTATTGGTTTATATCTTTATGAAAAGCAGTTACCATATTGCCATGGGCATCTTTAATGTTAACGATCTTGTATATAAGTGTATCAGGACATGTGTTTATTGTTTTCCAAAATGTAATCATGCATTTTGATATATTTCCAATACCTGTATTTAAACTTAAATATCCAGAAGGTTTACTATTATATCGTTAAATGTATCAATATGAGAGTTTATATGTTCTACATACTCATCTGATATTGACTGCTCCCACACGTTGTTCATCCTTTCCTTATTAAATAAATTATAATTATTTTTCAGATTAAGTTCAATAGGTGCATGAGATGTAACGGACTCGAAGTCGTGAACAACAAAATTCCGAATCAAACAAAACAATCGACTGAATATATCGCATAGTCGATTAAACTCGTGCCTGATCGAAATAAAAACGTACATGCCCCGGCTCCCGCGTCATCACCAATCCGACCATTCGATAATCTTTAACAATAGTCTATCACTCTTTTACCTGATTGGATAACTAGTTTTTCCATTGAAAGCCTTTTAGGAAAATCAGTCATATTGCAGAAACCAGAATTACGTTAAAACATATCATCATGTTCATGAACAAAATCATTTTTCTGAACGCAACTGACATCACAAATGAGAGATATATAGCCTAATGGTGCAAATTACTCGACTGGTCTATATATGACTTCGATAAAGCCCTCTTTGCTTACTTTATAATAGGGTGAAGTGTGTGGTGCTATATATATACAAACAAACATAAACATCCAGTTCAATATTGAAAAAGCGCCTGCGAGTAGGAGTTAAGTAAAACACAAAACTATTTCAATTTTAATGAACTGTCCTGACAATCAATTTAACTGTCATTATTTTAGGTTTGGAATATATCAGGAGCAGATGTAATCCCAAAACAGGCATTTGAGAGTGGTTGGAGTTGGCTAGTGTGGTGTGATTCAGCTGAAATGGTTCAGGGTCTGTCGGGGACAATTGATAAACTTCCTAACGCAATTATATGCAGTCAGATTAAAGAGACAGCCAAAGCAAATGAAATAATGATAGTAATCAAAATCAGTTGAAATGAACAATGCCAACTGTTCTAGTCCTCATTATCCAAATGCAGTGTGACAAGGGCTAAACAATTTAGAGATGAAACGATTCAAGCATGCCTTAATAGCAGGGAACTGGAAATTGCCCGCTTGTAGTCGAGCCGGTTGGGGAAGATAAGGTAGAAGGTAGAAGGGGAGTTACTCTGGTAGCTGGTCTCTGCACACTGGGGGACAACAAGACGAGCCTGTGGCAGATGACACAGTTCTAGGGGATACTGACCTTTGAAATCAGAACCCTAATACAAAGTAGAAGGGAAGTAACATGTCTCTGTTCACTGGGAGAGAACAAGACGAGCCGATGGCAGTTAACACAGTTCTAGGAGATACTGACCTGGGAAAGGATTGAGATTATGTTTATCCTGGCTATGAAGAACCAAAGATGCAGATTGCAAGATGGTCGAAGAATTATCAAAGAATAATATGATTCTTCTAAACTAGTCTGTAAATGTAGAACACGAGAACTCGGGTGCAGTAATAAAAAAGGCCACTTTGGGTTTGCTGAGATCCGAATAAATCCATAGCGTGATTGGAGTAGTTGCGTTACCGTGTGGTGGCTATACATATTGTAATCGATTAGAGACTCAGTGAGCCACTTTTGTCGTGAAAAGTGGATGAGGCGATTGCAGCGGCTGCTCCAAAGTCAATGCGGTTCAAGGGAAGCGTTGGTCTGAATCAATGCTGGGCATTGATGGACAAAACGACGAGCATGTTAAACAAACTCAAGATGCCCTGAAGTATGTCGGAGTGTGGAACAGGACCACTCTACGGCCCATGCGTTGGGGGACAAAAATACGAACCGCCGGCTGGGGTGCGCTGGGTGTCCTGTGACCAAATTGAAAGGGATGGTCATTTCCCACAAAGTTGTGGATGACAATGGACACGTTACAAAGGAGGTAAGATCATATATCTGCAAGAGAATGTTTTAGAAGAATTGTAGTACCCTTGAGATTCGGGGGCAAACATCGGAGTACCTGTTTGAATTCGGGGAATATCATGTAAGCCCTATGCAAGGAGCGGTTTAAGTTGAAACAATATAAGGTGGCCATCTGCGGGATTCCACCTGGGCCAGTAGGTTAGGATATGACACTGGCTAATGTGGGAATCTCGCCTAATGGATGGGAGACAGGTAATTGTTTCAAAACAGATCAACTGTCACACAACAAAAGGAGTTTAGAATGATGTTGATTTACTCGAAGGTGCAATGATCTACAGTATCGTTGAATGTGTGCCAGATGAACAGATTGAGACGTCAGCTTTAGTATTGCAAGAATGATGTAACCGTCAGATGGTAAGACATAAGGCAAAACATTGTTTCAGGGCCCGGAATGTTGTTTGAAAGAAGCTAATGTTGAAGTCAAGATCGGCCGAATTATTGACTGAGAAAGAATGTACTTTACATCACAAGATCCAATAAGAAGAAGTCTGAACATCCGGGGAGACCAATATGGACCAACTGACACGGGAGTACAGAGATGACAGTATAGCCCAGAGTAAAGAGGGCATATTAAGTACATTAATGACAAGCCGGTTAAACTCTGATCTTTTCACTTAACCCGTATGGTAAATTAAATAAATCAGAAACCATGATGCGAGTAAGATACAAATTATCTGGCTCAAAAGAACATTGGTAAGATTAGTTTAGGAAGTCATTCATGTGCTACATATGGATGCTATGCAGACAATAAGGTGCAACTTCTGAGAGGGCATGGTACAACAACCTGGTTTTGCGATGCTGCAATGTAGAGCTGAGCATATTCCCGGGTTGGGTCTAATGATGAAACTGGGGGAGTGTTGCGAATGTCCACTTTGCCCTTTGTGTTTTAGACCTTTCCCTTCAGTCGGTTGCTGGGCCAAGACAACTACTCTGGTTCCCAGTTGGGAGGAACCAGACAAACATGTGACATTAACATGGTCCATTTGGACCTAAGAGCTAAGCAAAGCAGACGTGTGTTGACTTATACTGATGACAGGGAGAACACTTAACTCTTTAACACCAAGCTAATGATAATAGTATGTAGGTTATACTAATAGCTACGCGTGAGTGGACACAACATCCCTTTGCCGCGAAGGGTATTATGTAGTTTCGACCATTCACAGCCGTTTTCACAGGTATCTAAACACTCCTGATCAAGGTGTTATTAATTAATTACAACTGTGTATATAGTATCACCATTGACACATGGGCATATACTTTCGAGCTCATGCAGTTTTTTTAATTAAATACACAATAAGGTGTAAGTTTTACAATATTGTGACATTATTGGATAATTAAATAGCTTGTCTCCATGCCACCGAAAATGTAATTAAATAACGGGAGGTCAAACATCCATTTATGCAACTTCGTTGTCTGACAAAACAACGGAACCCAAAAGACAAAAAGTTAAACAAAATAATTAACAACCAGATTTAATCGTTTTTAGCTCGACTATTCGAAGTATATGATAGCTATAATACTCACTCTGGCGTCGGCGGCGTCCGCGTCAAACATTAAGGTTGTGCATGCATGTACTTAAATAATTAATGTATTGCGTTGAAACTTCATTCAACTCTACCCAACTATCACACCTATGTAGATTATCAAGTAAGATAATTATATCCTGCATATTATTCAGGTTATGACCCTTTTCACACCTGTTTAGATTATCAAGTAAGATAGCTCTACCTTACATTTTATACAAGAAATGGCCTTTTTTTACTTAGACATTCTGGTTAAAGTTTTGCGTGCAACTAAATTAAGAGTCCATATATAATTATTGACTTGATGCATATCATTTAAACAGTCCTCTTTAAACTGCTGCCGCAAACAATGCACATCCAGATTAGCTTCTTTCGACGGTTAGTAAATTCTGGTCCTCTTTAAACTGCTGTCATAAACAATGCACATCCAGATTAGCTTCTTTCGACGGTAAGTAAATTCTGGTCCTCTTTAAACTGCTGTCATAAACAATGCACATCCAGATTAGCTCCTTTCGACGGTAAGTAAATTCTGGTCCTCTTTAAACTGCTGTCATAAACAATGCACATCCAGATTAGCTTCTTTCGACGGTTAGTACATTCTGGTCCTCTTCAAATCCTATACATTTAAAAGACATGTATTGTTTGTGGATTAACAACACACTTGAATAATTCGATGCGTCTAAGCAAAACCATACACATATACAGCAAGCATCTATTCAGTAGAATGTACGTATCTGTAGTTGATTGTATAATACCTCCGCCAGACTGGGCTGGCGTCCTTACTGCGCGGCTACGGCGATTGAAAATGGACCCTATGTCGGTAAGTTTACATTGAATTCAAAAAGGATTCTTTGCTGACATGAACAATTTGTCTTTTTGCTAAGATAGATATTTTAGCATCTATTTTAGGAAAAGGACAACCCTACAACAAAGAGCGACAAGAAGGACAGCCATTACTTCCATTATAAAAGTATACTACCGCTACGTTACCGAGACGGTACGTTTAACGTCCAATATGATACTTGCTGCATGGAAAACTAGTTTGTCGGAAAAATATATCGGATAGGATAGGCATGTTAAAGATTCGCTCGATTCATTTCCAGTGCTATGAATGCAGGACATTTTATTATACTGCGACTTTCTCATATTGACATCTAGATCAGGTGCATGCTTTGCGAGGGGTGCTTTACTTAAAAAAGCAACCACCACATTACGCGTTTATACCAGGTATTTAATGCACATGTTTTTCAATCCCATTAACTATACCGAACTATATTCTGAAAACACCTCGTAAAAGGTCGTCTCGAAAGGATCATAATCATTTAAACATTCATTAACAGGTTTTTTTCTGAAATCGCATAATATATAACCAACGCACGATTATGCTATCAAAATGGCTAATATATAATCGGGAAAAGTCGATCATAGCCACTTCTCTATCTCGTTAACATACGTGGGTTATCTCCGCTGTTGCGATTGTGTGTATACGCAAATGTGATCAACTGAAGTTGAAAAACCTGTAATGGGCATTCATCAGATCTATACGAGCGTTTGCTACAGCAGCGAGGTTTAAGTCTGATTTTAATGAGATTGGTTCAAGTGTGACTTGTGCACATCACGACCAGTTTGTGATCAATGTGATGTTATAGCAAGAGACCATCAATGTCTTATTTAAAAGTTCTTTTACGAATTTGTGAAATGTAAAGAATCAGGCAATCCGCACTCGGGCATAATTCCCCGAATCACCGATATTGTGTTAAAAAAAAAAGTCTTTTATTTTCTTTATTGTAATTTGTTAGAATGTTTGCTTTCAACTGTCACCGCTGGGTGATGAACTAGTGGTGAATTGTTTGACCGGCGGGTTCATTCCAAAGTATTTTACAATGGTAGTTAGGGCTGCCTTCCTTTGCCATCAGCGTTGCGGGTTTAGCGTTACGACTGACTGGTGTAAGGATAAATGTACAAGTAGTACTAGCTGGTAACTTACAGAGAAAACGCCTAGATATAAGTGAAATATTGATAAACACCAAACAATCAATCAATTTATTTCAATCATGAAGACACTAACACGTTTTATCAGGATAATTATGTTTTTGTCAATTAAACACTGCGATTTGTGTATTACAGGTTTAGGTCTTTCCATCAACTACTTCGCACCGTTCGTAACAACCAGCCTTCTTTGCCAAGATGATGTACAATACGAAGGCTAATATTGACACCATCGCACCAGTCGTAATGATATTGCCGTCACAAACCTTAGCCCAAATTCTTACTAGCCCTGGTGGAATCATTTTAGGCAATCGGACTGTTCTAAACAGTTCTTGAGCGTTAACATTCTAACAAACATTTCAAAAGATACATTGGGCATTTTAGCGAGATCGTGCCACCTCAAATACATAAAAAAATATAATTCCGTTCGCAGGTAACCCGATCTAGAAAAAATACTTATTCCATTTTCAGGCTCATACGAAGAGTTACTTTCAGACATTCGGGAAATAGTGTAAAATACCCGATTTGTTGACGTTTTCATAAACTGCGTGGAATCATTTCAGCAAGTGCGTGTGTTTACAATATTTATCTTTAAATTGGCATTGTGACCTAGTTGTTCACCTCACAGAACCGAGATCAAATCTTGGCCAAGATTTTGTGGAGATAAATTTCTGATAAACTTTCATTCATATTGGTTGTCGTAAAATGTTGCCTGTAGATTGTTCACAAGACAATTGTTGATGGCATGTGACCAAAGGACATCAGACAATATGTGATCATAAAAAACACAAGCTGAGAAATCAAAGAACCAAGAATGGGATTGCAAACTTATACCTTTTTCTACTTTTTCCTTTTAAATAGTCTTATAAATCAAATATAGATCTATGAGAATATAACTAGTTATGTCAGAAAAGCCAAGTTTTGGGCTCTGCGAACAGTTTTCCAGATATGATTAAGATTTGTACATCTGTTGTGGAGTTTTATCTGGATTATTCCTTAATACTTATATATTTTACAACAATTAAGAAACACACTTTGATCTTATTTTAATCATGCTACATGTCCTGGAGATACAACCAGTTCTCGAGTCATTTATGCAAAAATCCAAATCTTCACTGAATTTTGACTCAGTAGATTTTGAGGATTCCGGTGAATTCTTGTATTTCAAAGTCTTTGTAAAAGGAGCTGGCTCCCCACGTCTATCTGTTAAATTTAACACACCAGAAAGAACATTTGTGTTTATCTAGGAAGATGACATTTGAACTTGCAGTATATGATTGTTGAAAGCAGTGTGATTAAAGGTCAAATTGTTGACAATGTGCAATTATAATTCTTCTCACAATGCTTACAAATTAAAATTATTCATGCATTTTCCAGTTCATACGATTTAACTGTTTTTATACTTACATGAATCATGATTGCGGCCGGGTGGATTTCTTTAAATCATCGCAGTGATCCTGACATGCAATGTGCCTTGTTAAGATTCATTTTCGATAATTGTCACATGATTTATCAGAGTCATTCCTAAAATATTTTTTATAAACAAACTTCCTTTTGTCATGCAATAAAACCCGATATGTCTCTTGAATTGACTGGGGAGTTTCTTTTAGAGTTCTCTTAGCCTAAAAAGCTGTCAGTTTAACTGATTGGCTATTATTTACAAAACTTACATCAACATTGCAATGTCAGTGTGTACTTTTGACGTCATATTTGACCGTTAGACAGCAATACTTTCTCTTGATCAGAATATAAATGCAATGATAACTCTATTATTTCTTCACACTTTTTAATGAAACATGGCACAGTCTACGCCGCTTACAATGTCCTATCTTGGGTTGTTACAGGAGTTTGATTGGTGGTCTAGTTTTTTTAAACACTTCGACGATCTTGTTTTCAAAATCCAGTTTTGAAAATGCTCCGGCTGTCGGCAATATTGATAAAATTTAAGAAAATGTTCATCAAAATGTTTGAAGAAACTAAACCACTAATGAAACTCCGTTGAAAACCCGGAGATAGGATTCTGTAAGCGGCGTAGACTGCGCCAAGTTTCATTAAAAAAGATAAGAAATAAAAACGTTACCTTTGTTTTTACTTTTAAACCAAAGTAAAATAGTTTTGTTCGCCGTAGCATTTGTGACGTGAAAGTCACGTGGTATACACACACTGTATACAGTATAATACATATTTCCTTATCCAATCAAATTGACTAAATGTTTCAAAACTCTTCTTCTTTTCCTTTCAACAACCATTCATATATATCTCATTATGGGCAAGTGCAAAAACAAAACAATATATCAACGGTTAAACATACTTGAAAAGATGTTATCTGTCCAATTTCCAGCAAATGATTGACTGTAAACAGCTGAGCTCTAGTCATGTGACCAAAGGTGGCCGCCAAAAATCGAAATTTAAAAATAGCTGATAGGGGATTAAACCCATCAACACAATCTGGTTACATATGTGATAACTGTTATTAACAAGTAAAACAAAAATACCCAAATGATTTACCTTCACTATAATTAAGAGTTTTACCTGACCCTAGATGACTGAACAACACATATCAATTGAAGGCCACGTGACAACAATTTAATTTGATTTATTAGGGTTTAACGTAGTTTTTAACAATGTCATATCACGGCTGCAAGTTCACCTAGTCATGTGTCTACTGGTTTTCTCACACCTGTACTCCACACAACAATCTTCTTAAGCAACTGGCTGCTTTTCCACTTAGACTTAGCTCATTGGTGGAAGACGAATGACGCATGTGTTATACATATATTGATACAGACCTTGAACCGATTCCACAAACACCAGCGTTATGTAATACTTGAAATCATATTTCATATTTTTTGTTTCCTTTTTTTTTGTGAATCATGAATGGAGGAATGTAATTGAGTAACTGACTAATAGTTACCTTGCTGAAAAAGAACTATTGTTTAAGTTTAAGACACTAACTATTTTGTATAAGGTATTTTACAGATTGAATATAATAGTTCTATAACTATTAGTTCTTTAACGTACTATAACGTACTAAGTAGTATGTTAGTATCAAAACGTAAAATAAAATTTTCACAGATATATAACCCGACATAGTGAGCAAATAATCCTGAAGAAGGATAAGATATAGAAATATGTAATATAGTTCAAAACCTGCATAAAAACCATTCTTAATTTCGTTCATGCTACTTAATCAAAATTTAAGAATTTCTGTCTAAGTGTTTAATCCGTGCACAAATAAAAGGAAACAACAATGTTAATGCATCAAATTGAAGTTTTTTTTCATTTCAAAATTAAAACATATTTCGTCATCACTCACTCAAGCCCGAGTCTAATTCAGAACAACTTTTCAATTCGATGATTCATTGTGTTAAATAAATGACAGAAACATACGCACATGCCCCCACCAAGATTTAAAGCATGTGGGTAAATAAGACATTTCCCATGCCGATTTGATTATTATGCTTGCTGCTGTCGTTTTAATTTTAATTAAATTGATAATGGATTGGTTTGGCCAAAATTAAAGAAAAATCATATAACGGCGGTCTTGCCTTTCGACACCGATATGCAACATTACAGTATTTATAAGTAACTGGCTGCTTTTCAATATAGATCGTTAGCCTATTGATTGAAGGTTGACAAAAGTGATGCCGAGCCGCCAAGAATTGCCCGGAACAATAATTCAGAAGTACTCCTTCGTATAAGTATAACAGTTTAATTTCCAATGTACCACATACAACATATCCGCAGCTGGAGACTTTTAAAACATAGGCAGAAACTTGAATGTGGGAAGCATTTAAAGAACTGAATCATGTAGAAAATATAGTCTCATTATGAAAGAAATTATTTTTCTCATTGTTTTGTTAAAAAGGTCAAATGCTATAGATATGTCAAAAGGCGTCGATATGTGAAAAAGGTAAATCTGAAATGACATGCTGTGAATTGTTTTTCCGTTCAGTGAATGATTGTTTCCCCAAAGAATATTGAATCACAGAGATATGTGCGTAATATAGATTCAGATCACTCTTAGTATCCGCGTAGTTTGATCCGAATATGTATGTATATGTATGGTTAGCTTGTTAAATTTTCAAATAAAAAGCCAGTTTTACTTTCATAAGAATTTGGATAAAAAGCACAAGTTGGATATATATGCATGACATAAACATAGACTGGGAAGTTTAAATCTCATTATTTGAATATGGACTCGACAGACTGCTTTTAGGAAATCTACCCTCTTTATTATTGCAATTGTTTATGTTCATTTCCACTTAAAATACGCTGAAGGTTTGTGTATGCTTACAGATTAGGGGTGGGTGGGGTCGTGGCATCATTATAAGGCATCTTGTTGTACTAGCGTCGTCTTGAAATTAAAATATATTTACTTATACCAAAGGTAAAAACACATTCTTTCAAAGGAATATCTAAATCCTAATTAGTTATTTATTTTATACGTAACCTTGTTACTATGCGATGATTTACACGTTGTAATAACGCTTCTCTTTCGTCAGATTAGACTAAACAGTGTTGTAATGACTTTCCTTGTCTGTCGATCATCACTGTGAGGTTAGCATTACGTGTGATTCGCTGGTGTCATGATAAATCAACATGTAATTATTGCTACTGTCTCAATAAACGGCATGGTATAATTAAAACATTTGTTGACAGCGGTATATAAAACAATACAAATACATATTTTTAAAGCTTAACATATCTTTAGAGGTCATAAATAAAAAAACAATATCGAGACATTCTTTAAATAGTTGGCAAACAATTTAGAGCATTATCAAGCTGCGAATCAGCAGTTTTATCTAGGTTGACACTTGCCGCAATGGTCCTATGGATTCTTTTCGTACAGCAGCGCGCTCGTGCAAATCCTCTTTTGAAATACGTACCGAATCGTTTTCATATACGTTGGTCAACATAACAATTTTCGGTGATTTCTGTTCCCATACCATTCTCCAAAAATCATCCACCATCACTTTTTGGGGTCCTGGAATAGACACAGTATAGGTAGGATGGCATACTCGCTTATTGTCGTGGTGTTAGGCATGCTTCAGGAAATAGGTTGTGAGATCATAGTTATGAAGAACAGAACATGTTTCACTGTTTCTTATAAACAATGTATTAGGACTGCGTTTAACTTAATCTAACACAGTAGCCGTTTGGTTTTCATTTGTACTATTTATAAGGTTAACGAGGTATAAGTTTAACATATTGTTCATAATGTTATGTTACCAAAACACCTGACCCGTTTAAGAATAATTCTAACATCAAGGTTGCCTTGCTCGTGTGTCTTTACCAATATGATTTCATGATATTTATTCAATCTTTATGACTCGTATAATTTTGCAAATTAACTGGGATGTAGCACGACGATTAAGAAAATAAACCCACTATGCTACTAAATTTACAAATTAAACATGAAGTTATTACATTGCCGACATCGAAAATTCTTACAAAAATTGATGTTTTAAATTGAATTATAACAACAAATACCGTCGGAGGGTTTGATGTGTTTCTTCTTGATTATGGAACACAACTTAAGCGATTCTACAGTGAAAAGAAAACTTATTTATAACAAGTGTCGATAAATATTTCCTTGCGCATCCAAGCAGTTTGAACTAAACGGATAATTGATGTGAGGAGATTGAATCGTTCTAGGAATTGGCGTTCATTGCAGATTGGACCGATATTTACAAGTCACAGGTTCAGGTTAGTTTCATACGGGCGCCCTTCATTTACTTTTTAAAGTGGATACATACCTTGAGACGCAATGAACTTGTTTCGTTGCTCGGTACCCTGAAATCAAAGATTGAATAAGCCTGGTAATGTCTGGTATATATAAAGAACTTCTTTGTATGTGGTCAATGATTGTATGATAAAAAGAAACAGGATAAAAAGTAACAGGACAAAAAGCAACGGACAACAAGAAACAGGATAATAAGCAACACATTTCCCAAAACACAATGAAACAGAATATGTTTAAGTCTACAAATATGAAACAAATATAAGCTAGCAGAGCATAAATGCATCTTCTTGATATTTTAATGATTTATTTTTTATTTTGATACATTTTTGTGTGTTTTATACTAAATGCATTGTTCAAAGAAATTGAGTCGAATTAAGCTATTTACAACCCTAACATAATAGACGTAACCCAAAGTGCTAATATTTCGTTCACTTTGCAATGTCCTTTTTTAAATTATGCATGGATGTGTGAAGATGATTGAAAACACGGCAGTTAAACATAGTAGGAGAAGAGCAATTGCTTATAGTAAGCATTCTTTCCTTTTAACCATTCCCTCATATAGACGCCTCGGCAGCAGACGGCTTTTTGAAAACATAGAATCACAATATTTTCCACTTTTTGTCATAGATTATCCATTCAATTATAGAGATTTTCTTTGTTTTGACAAAATATGTTCAAAGTCGGCTGCAAAATTGTCGTATGAGGGAAAGGGTTAAAGCAAAGACATATTCCGTCCACAATTATTACAACTATTATAACTGTTGCTTGTCTTCTGTCTGATGCAAAAAAGTAATTTCTTATAATGAGCAATTTCTCCTTTGCACTCTCTATTATATATTTCTGTCAGATGTTTGAAAAGGAGAGAGGAACATTGTGGGAAGAAAATGGAAGATCATGCAATTTAAGATAAATAAAGTTAACATTTTGCAAGAACAAAAGATAAATTATAATAAAGACGTGTATTGAAATGTGTCTATTATATGTTACAAATGTATTAAATCAAAGAAAAGAATTGAAATAGAAACAAAAACATTAGAACTTTTGCCATTTGTCCTGTTAACTATTATCCGGGCAAAAATTGTTACTTTTTGCCCATCTGCTTTTTATCCCGTTTCGTTTGGTCCGATTACCGTGATCAATAATGCCCAGGGACTATTTAGGGCTTTATAAAAAATACCATATATGTGTCCTTTGTTGATCGGATGAAATGAAAATGGTGTTATCGAAACTTTAAAGGTTTAAACTATATTGCATTTAAAATTTATGAAACCCAAATGTTGGTGACTTAGAGAACTGTTTTATTATGCACACACATACCTACGACAGAACATGGATTAATTTAGAATCATGTTGGGCCTAAGGCATCCGTCAATATAACTGATTAATTGGACAATTAGTGTGTTGTTGCCAACATACTAAAGGCTTATTTTATGATGTGATGTGGAGTAGTTAGAAAATGTATAAATGCCTATTTTCAGTTCAGTCAAAAGAATCCTTAGTGTTTTAAGCAGGACATGCACGTCTTACTTCCCTCGGTCCATCCTCGAGTAATTGTTTACTACCCATATTTTTTTTTACTAAATATTTTCTTTTTTTAGTATTACTTACATCGATATATGAGGCATTGATGAAGTCACCGTCCTGGCCACCATTGGTGTCTAATTTTACCCTATTTTCGTCATCTATAAAATTAAAACACAGTTACATTTAAGAGATACGTCTGAACCCAGGCAATTAACATGTTTTGTCTTAGATTCTTTTAAACAAAATGATTTATTGCCGATTGACAAATATTTATCAAATTGATTGCTACGCGTCACACGCCAAGTAGGATATCAACATCGATGCGAACATCGTGAACACGCTTGGGCAAGTACACAGGCAGAGCGATATTAGAGACAGTTTGAATATATCCCAACGACTAGCACATTTTAACTTATTTATTTATTCAAATACAATGCTTGTTTAATGCACAGCATGACTAAATAACAAGGAGTATATATAGTATGTATACTTCGATTGAAGGTATTAAATACATTTCCCGTTTAAGTGGTACTATAAATGTAATTCAATTCACTTCACGGAAAGTATCTACTTACATGGAAACATCTCCTTGTATCTACACTTCATTCTATTCCGTGGTAACATTGCTGAACGTGTGACCTTGTTGGCATTTTTAGAAACTGACTGAAAATGAATTACAAACGTGAACTGTCGGTAAATGAACGGATATAAAGATCGTTTAAATATATATTGTATGGGTATTACATTTCAATTATTCTTTGTATCTTGTCTGAAATGATGCGTATTTAAATGACAGTGATTCAGCAGCAAGAAAGTTTAGAAATATAAACAGCTGTCAAAATTGGTCAAATGGCATGCAATCGGTTCAGACCCGCCATGTTACCAATAGACGAACAGACACAGTCTTTATCCGTGATATAATGCCCGCGTCTCGCCCGAATAAAGTGGATAATCGATCTCAAACGTTCTGTTCTAGTATTTGTAGAAAGCAGCAGTACATTGGCGTAACTATGCCGACACCAACCACATAGCTTTGAAACGGACGCTTAAAGACAAACACTATATATTATTATCCATGTTACATCGAAAGAGATACAATGTAACGGATAACTAGTCGTTAAGATAATGTAGTTAACACTTATTTATATAAGTATAGTACTTTATATTCCTCAGCAAACTCTGTATGATTGTCCATTGACTTGAATTTGATATAGGTCCACAGCTCGGATACTTTTATCCCACTTTTGACAGTATTGATATTGTAGTACGTAGACCCATCGTCAATGTCATTGAGATCCGCAATGTATATTCCGTCTGATGCACTGCGATCTGAAACTAGTAACAATTTCAAAAACATATGAACGTTCTTAGATAGGATAACCATATTGCATCTGTGTTCATTTGTTAACATATGGATCTTTACTATCTTATCGATATATCTAAACCTTTCGACTTTCCCTGTCGGTTGCATATACCCTGCGGTTGATTTTCTACAGCTTGGTTCGTATGTACTGATTAGACGTGAACATATACGACGGTCTTGCCTCGTCTCAAGTGGTTTTCCTATAATCAAAGCAGAATTTATGTTGGAGTGTTTATGACTTAATTATGTTACGTCATTACATGTTGCTCTATCCATGGACTCATTTAAATTATAAATGAATATTTAAAATTTAATCAAATATTAAACCTTCACATGCTCAACTAATAAAGATTGATTCTCTGTGAATCCAGAACAGGAATACATATATTTAACACTTATCCTCTTCACGTCGGGATTGTGCGATAAGGAAATATCCAAATATCCAAATCAACCTTCTCATCAGCAGAGTATGACCATGTACCATTTGTTAGTAATGTGGACCTCTTGGAAGCGCGCGTCCTCAAATTAAACAATACAGCTAGGGACCTCAAGAACATTTAAGCCTTATTTCAAAACGTTCAAAGACCTGTGTTCGTGTGTCAATTATGTATAATGACGTTTATAGAAACGTACCGATATTTTCCGCCTTTACTCTTGGTTGATGTTGTCGCTCAGCCGATATTGGGATTTTTCTAGGTTTCACAGGTTTGTGATCAATTCCGTCAAACGTATTCTCTCTTATGTTTCCCGGTTTTCTTGATGAATATTTTTAAAACAAAAATGTAAAATAGTTTTACCACTAAACAATTGTTTTTCTTCAAGATGTAACACTTTTTGCGCTAAAAATAACGATCCTTGAAATTAAAATACCCCATTTATGCTTTCATTTTAAAACAATTTGCGGTAAGCAAATATTTGTGATCCTTGACTGTTTCAAGACATACTAATTTGCTTTCTGTAAACATTCAATCTTTTTAATGGTTACCGAAAGAAAAAATGTCTTGAAAAGATCAGGCGTTTCATGAGCACGTGCTTTATTTTTTATAATAAAATTAATGTTTGGTTATCGTGAGACGAACTTATTGTTGAAAAATAAATATAATTACCGGCGTCTAATAACGACAAATATAACACCAGCGAGTATTAATATGACAACAGCACCTGTCACTAATCCGGCTATAAGACCCGTATTTGAACCACTCTCGTGATTCGGGGTCACTATTCTTTCTGAAATGCAAATTTGTGTTTTATGGTCACATGGCAACTGGATTCACATGAAATATAATATATTTATTACAAAGAGGAAAAGTAGCACAGTTAACACATTGCTCAACCAAAAGCAGTTGTGTTCGCTATATACTATTGGTACAAACCGAAACAAATAATCAGGTAACATAAAGATTAAAATTCAACACACCAATTTATACTGGATATTACGTTGCGGGAGCGATAAACTGGTTTGTATTGCACTACAAATAGCGTGGAAAAATCGATATTTTACGAGACCGAGTGTCGAGTAAGATATGGGTGTTCCCACGCTACGAGTCGCGCAGACGAATACATTCATCGCTCCCGCAGCGTTATACTCCTTTTATTATATTCCTACGATCTATGAAGAGCGAAAAAACTAACAAATACACAGATTCAATATATATATATATATATTCTTTATTAGGGAAAAACTTTTGTAATCTTGTAATGAAACGGTTCAATGACGGATGCTGTTTACTACACTACTTAGGCCACGCCCCTAGAAAGTATGCTTATACTAAGGTCCCGCACAATAACGTTATCAAAAATAAATTTATATACTTTTGTGGGAGAAAATAACAACATACTCTTTATTTGCGAGTGTCATTAAGTTTGACGCTATGTGTTCGATACAAACACTAGAATGTTTTTTCCTAAAAGTACTGGTTGTCTGCTTATTATATTACGTCGTGCGAGTTTCAAACCGAGAACCTCGCTGAAAGTAGTCCGCGCACTGTCTGACGTCATAATATTGTATTTTACACCGGGTAGATACGGAATTTTAATCCGTCTTGTCTGAACTGCGCATGTCAATCTTCATGTATTTCCACCTCTCAATGTATATGCATATAATAAGTATTTCTTAGCGTGCGTCGTTCTGATCAGTATAATTAATGAAACCGGTTGGTGCGTTCAAAACCATGGTAGTGTGTCTCTTCTTTCTTTATTCTATTTGTTTATTTGTAACGGTATATTTCTGATGTTTTATATTGAGTTCCCAGAACAATTAACTGACCAGTTCACACATACTATGACCAGTGAGCATCTAGATAAGCATAATCCTGCACAAAAGGGTCGTCTGATTCCTATTTTTGTCACACAGACAACCTTAACATAAGATAAAGATTATGATAACATGAGTAAACGAGCCCGTCAAAGGGCAAGGGTACACGTTAGCCTCTCTGAACAGTGTACCTTGTACATATACACTGTTCACAAATATAAACTTATAAATTCAGCAAACGAACGGATCTTACAACAATGCAGCCATAATGTGAATGCCGTTTTCCCCAAAATCTCATAGGGATGATGTTCATGTGACGTGGCTCGTCAATTGCTTTACCTGAACACGTGCTTCCATGCCATCCACCAACACAGCCACTACCAAGATCGCAGATACCACGGATATGGTCACAGGCGTTAACACAATGGCACGTCTTTGTACAATTATCTCCAAATGTATTGTTGCTACACACTGAAGAATATATAGTTATGAAAAGCCAGTGTATTTGAATGTAGTATAATTGCGTTCTTGAATTGACTGTTATGACTTGCTATATATATATATATCCTCGTGTATCCGATATTTATTGATTACTGGTACATGGAATATTATACACATAGCTATAAATATCAGATCAGTTTTAAACGCGTTTCGTCGATATTATATTTAGCCATCGTGAAATAATAACACCCTTATCTGTTGACTGATTGTAAAAAAAGGGTGATATTAATGATGAAATGACATTTTCCTAACTAGAATTGGATTCATCTCAGCCGGGAACTACGGTATTCTTCTCATAATCTACTGTCATGTGATTGCGCGCGACTCAATTAGCAATCAATGCTTCCCGTTAGATATACGACTGTTCTCTATATGAGGTTGATCTTATACGATCTTATACACGATCTCAGTTTACGTACATTTATACTGCGATACTGTTAAGGATCATATTATAGATAATGTACAGCTTTGACATACTTTCAATAATAAACAGTTCTTAAATTAGAAGTTAGTGTATAGTATAGCTTGATATTGAACTTTCTGTTTCAATATAAAAAGAAAAGATGCAATATATGTCAAAAGTCGCTACGCATGCAAAAACTAAATATGTTTTGTATATAAAGCACTAGCTGTGTGTAAATACATACGCATTTACTGACTTAATAATGTGACGAGTAGATCAATTATATCGATGTTTGTATAGTCAGTGCACCACTTACTGATATATGTTATAGTTGTTTGATTGTTGATTGGCGTTTACGATCTAAATAAGTCTATCTCTATAACACATGAAATCAGGGAGGATGTAATAGCTGCTAATATGAATAAGCCAATTATTGTTTTAAAGGTAGATTTTCTGGTTTTTATCAACACAAAATAGAAGATGAGTGTTCGCTTTACCGAACAAACTGTGAGATCTAAAGTTTTATAAAGAACACAAATGTTCTCGAGATAATGTCAGAATAAGAAAAGATCACCATTTAAATGTACTTAACTGTTAGAAAAATCGTTACACATCTTCATTTTATCTAGGGTACAAAAACGTCGTCGCCGTCAAATAAATTCATCCAAGACGCTAGCAACCATAGGAAAGGTCAATAATTGCGCGATCAATCGTAAATGTTAATTTAACAAAACAAGTATTATTTTCTGTATGCTCGTATTGTTTAAAACAAATATAAACGACAAATTTTTATTGGACAATATCAAACTATACAATGAAAAGGTTATATCATGAGTATGGAATACTTCGGCGGAGTCTCGGCCTACTCAGCCGATATAACTCGCGTCCAACACAATATTTCCACATTCATGTGCAATCTCCCATATGAGCTTAACTCATGTTTTCTAACCGGCATCACTACATGTAGGTTCTTTCCAACCGGGAACACAACGAGCGTTTTCACAAATTCCAGTCACGTGATTACACGATACCTTGACATAACAATGACACCTATTGGAACAGTTTTGTTCAAATTGTGTATGGCTGCATTCTATATATAAAATGGGGGTGGGGTGGGCATAGAAAGAGATTGGATTATACAGTTTACAGAAGGTACGAATGACTACAACCAAGCATAAATGTACAGAGATATAACATAAGCATACACTACAGCTATAAAAAGGTTCTTTTATACATACTGCCTTAATTCGATGGTAAAGTACGACTTAGACGAAATCTGTTAAAACAAATAGTATACCGAAACATATAATCAGTCTAAAATAGAAGACTGTTTCGTATCCCTGTACAATCATACCTGTAACCATTAAAAAAGAGAGCATAATTGTAGTCGTCATATAGTTTGACCACGTATAAGAGTAAGAATTGTATTATTCTATCGTACGTTCTAAATAATTACTACAACAATATAGCTCAGGAAAACAAGCATACTTAGGTTCAACTAAGTATAGCTTATATATGCAGGAATTCAAGTGTATAAAAGTATCAGCTCAATCGTTAGCGATCATGCAATAAATACACCATTATCTGTTGAAAAAGTAGAGCGGAAAAGGGGGATAGTAATGAGGTTACGAGTTTAGGATAAAGTGATACAGGTGATGCTTGAATACCCAAGGTTAAATGTAGTTTCGAAACGTTTACCTAACTAGTATGTGATTCATTTCAGACTAGAACCACGATATTCTTTTCATATTAACTGCTGTGTTATTGTGCGCGACTCAATGAGGAATCAATGCTTTCCATAAGAAAAATTGGCCGACATCTTGGTTGTACACCAGTAGTTAAATTTACCTATCACAACATTGTTGAGGATGGTAATAACGGAATCTACCAACTACGGCTATTATCTTTATGAGGCAGATCTGATAAGATATCTTTTTACGAACGTTGATACCGCGATTATATTAAAAAGCAAATTATATATAAAGTAGGCTTTAACAGAATATCAATATGAAACAGTTTTTATATTTAAAATTAGTGTATACTTTGAGTCTTTGATATTGCTATTTCTGTTTCCATATAAAGGATGCAATATATGTCGATAGTGCATGCTCTGTAATTTTACTTATATACTATTCGCATGCTGAAAAGGATGACATTTTACCCGATTTTTAGTAACGTTACAAGGCGCTATTATCCAACCTTTTATGAGTTTAAAGACCAGCTAGCAAGGTGACTTCGTTTGTAGATGACACGCAGAACAAAGGCGATGCAAAAACTAAACTTGTTTTATTTATAGCACTAGCTGTGAATAAATACATACGTATTTTCTGATGAAATAATGTGACGTGTATATCAATTATATTGCTGTTTGCATATTCACTGCACATACTGATATATGCTGTAGTTGGATTGATTTCGTATAGATCTATATAAGTATATCTCTATAACACATGACCAACGCAATTAGGAAGGATGTAATAGCTGCTGGGATGAATAAGCCAATTATTGTTTTAATTAAGGGGCATCTAACATGTTAAAAAGAACACTATTATTTACTCGATAATGCCATAATAAGAAATGTCCACCAACCATCTCAATGTATTTAACTTTAAGAAAAATCGCTACACATCTTAATGTATCATTTTATCTACTGTACAAAAAAGGCTTCGCCGTAGAATTAATTCATCTACGACCCTAGTAACAAAACAATTTTTAATCTTCTAAATGTTACTTTTGTTTAAACAAATAAAATCGATACACTTTAATTGGACAATATCTAAATATACAATAAAAAGGTTATATCATGGGAATTTAATGTATTAGGAATCGTTCCTTCGGCGGAGCTGCCAACTCAACCGATATAACTCGCACAGCACAACATTTCCATATAGATACGCAATATTCTATATGATTGAAGTTTAACTCATGTTTTCTTACCATCACTACATGTAGGTTCTTTCCAACCGGGAACACAACGAGCGTTTTTACAAATCCCAGTCACGTGATTACACGATACATTGTCATAACAATGACACCTGCTGGAACAGTGTTGTCCAAATTGTTTATGGCTGCATTCTATATATGAAATGGGGGATAGAAAGAGATTGCATTTTACATAAGATACGAATGAATTCAGCCAAGTATAAATGTACTGATATATAACATAAACATATGCAGCTATAAAAGGTTCCTTTATATACAGATCTTCTCAATTTGATAGTAAAGTACGATTTAGATGAAATGTGTTTATTTATTTTTTCTTCAAAATATATACCGATACTTATACAAGAGTAGAGTGTTTAGTATCCCTCTGCAATCATGCCTGTGGCAGTTACAATAAAGAGCTTAATTCTCATGAATATTGACCACGTTTAAGAGAGAGAATTGTGCCATTCTATCGTAAGTTCTACAGAATTACTACACAAATATATCTCAGATAAACAGGCATACTTAGGTTCAGCTTAGGTTTTCGTATGGTCTTTCGACGAATAAATACTGATTTCAGAGGTCAGACGGTGAATGAATCCATAGTTTACATGAACAGTTATATTGACTACCACATTTTAAAGAAGACGAACTAGATAATTAATGAAATACATCACCCATTTGATCATTATACACAATATAAATAATGCACTGTCCTATCATTGATAAAAAAAGAATATCGCACGTTCAAAACAAGCCGCCTTAACGTTTACTCTCAAAATGTGAACACGTTTTAACCGTGAACTGCTTCTCGTTTGGTATGAGCATATGCGAGCGCACCTGTTTGGTACAGTCTATCCGAAGTTTATAATTCTAACGGGTAGAATCGTGTTTTACAATGATTTAAAAATGTCAGAAAACATTCACATGTTTATGTTTAACAACCTGTCTATTCGAATGTCTTCATTTTTGACAATATTCTTAAAGGTGTGAAATAATGGACATTATTTGTAT
Organism: Clinocardium nuttallii; assembly: GCA_031471495.1. Classification (NCBI taxonomy): domain Eukaryota; kingdom Metazoa; phylum Mollusca; class Bivalvia; order Cardiida; family Cardiidae; genus Clinocardium; species Clinocardium nuttallii. The sequence goes on from JAUELF010236550.1 coordinate 29,625, forward strand.
GACATGGCTAGTATTCTGAATGACAGGTTATATCTTAAACCCGGACATGTACATTATTAACTCTCTACGATATACATGTCCACCTGTCAACGATACACATGTCCAATGTTATGTAAGAGCTATCCAGAGACTGTATATACCTGGTTTCTACGCTGATTATCAGAACGGCACCCGCCGTTTCTCTATGATATCACACTGTACATTAAATACTTTATGAACCAAGCTTCTGTGTTTGACTACTTTTATATGACAAAGGACAATGATCGATATTCCAAAACGTGAACGATACCAGATGAATGATAGATCATAAGAGTTTTAAGTATATTTCATTATTCATCAATTTCACTAAGTTAGACGAATTTCTTTGGCAAATATTGATTGGACATTGGACATCTGGGATGGCTATCTTCAAAATGTTTTTGAATGTCTTCAATTGAGGAGATGAGAAGGTTTTGGTTGAATGTATACATGTTGGTATGTCAATCGGGCATATAAAGTGTAAAATGTTATAAAAGCTTATTTTGAAAATAAGTGTATGAATGCAAAACATTCCCTGCTCGAAAACTCTGATACCCCATGTAATCTTATCATGTACAAAATCAATTGTTATAAATACACGCTTGATTCCTTGCAATGTCGCATATTTTCTAATATGTGTTAAACTAAGTAAATGCTACAAGTATACAACAAACGGAATAAAGAACAATTCACAACCAAGGATACCTATACATGTACATGGTTTTAACTATAATATATGAGCCGTCGTGCGAGCCTGGTCAGCCTAAGCATGCCGCGCAGGCTTACCCTGATAGACACTTTCGCATCTTGTATATTTTTTGGATCAGGAAACATTACTCTATACCACTATCCCCTTTGATAGTCTGCGTGGACTGCGCAGGCGGATCTGTGTCGATTCATTACGCAGTGGCCATACTATTGGTTTCTTACGGGACGACTCATATAATGATTCGACGAGAACCGAATGTGACATTACCTAGGTCGCATGCAGGACCTCTCCATCCAGCCTTACACGCTGGTGTTTGACATGTACCGCTTGTAAAATCACAGGTCATGTTATCATAACAGTTACATTCATGTGCACATCCACCCCCGAATCTACCAATTTTACATTCTGGAGAAAATAAGACAACATAGTATATAAAGGTGCACTGTACTTATCAGTAACTATTAGTATGCACGACATTGTTAATTGTTAAGTTGGAAATTGCAAAATAAGACATTTCAAAGCTTTATTCTTAAAAAAGGAATTTGACTTCTCAATACAATACAACAATACAATACAATATCTTATTTCAATACTGAGTATGTACATAATACATAAATGACAGCTCTACAATATATTAGACAGTTTGATCAGAGGGAAACAAAAGGCATAGTAATTAAATCAATATGAGAAAGAAATTCAGAATAGGAGAAAAAGAATGAAGGATATATAGGAAAAGAAGGTACAGACTGGAGAATATATTTAGAGGCATGTTTCGCAATTTAAATATGTTTAGCCATATTTTATTATATTGCCTTTTTCGAAACAAAAATAAAAAGGAAATAATTATGGAAACATTTATATTCCTATAATTAAAAAGGAACAGCATTTTAGCGGTGTGTTACTATAAACAGTAACAGAAAAAAAGATCTCATGAGACTCGTATCACTTTTGTAGGCCGTAAACATCCCTATTCAGTGTAACACTCAAATGTTAAGCAGAAGGTTGAACAATGGCAATGATATAACATGATTTCCCATTAAGCCTTTCTTTAAATATATCTATTTTATTTTTCTGCCATAAAGGCGAGCATATACTTGACAAAATGAATGAATGTATATTGTTTTATGGCGCATCGACAGCTAAGGTCATTTAGCGCGCAGTTAAATTGAATTATTCATGATCCCTGTGTAAACAAACCAGTACCAGGCTAGAAAATGTGCCTTGCCCAAGGGCACTCCACCGTGACCGAATTACCGCGACTGGGGATCCCCGACGCTAAGCACTCGACCACAGCGGATTCCTACTTGAAAAAAGAAAAGGCATAACATATAAACATAACTAAGCACAAAATAAAAAAATCGAACAGGAACGTACTACTGGTCAACCGTGTAAACTAAAGGAAACTGACCATTATAGTGGCAGGGCACGATTACCATATCCTGAGAGACGACGGGACAGTTACATGAAGTGCAATTAGTACAAGTTTAAATTTATTCAGGAGAAAGGTCAAATTTAGCAGGGAAGGCAGAAATTGCTCATCTCTAGCAAAATTTGCCGTCCCTTTAATATGCAAAAGGCATATCTACAAAACGTACATATATCTAACGAATCAGGCAAATATCTGAACATGAACCTTTCATTAAGAAAGGATCATATGATGTATTTCAAAACATACAACTTGATACGAAAGCGAAAGGCATGGATAAGTGAGCAAGTGTGTGATTGGGTTGATGGACGTGAGAGTAAATGAGTTGGTTAGTTAGTGTTTTATTGACTGTTTAAAATAGTGTGTAAGTGAGTGTTGGGATGAATGCATGAATGCATGTGTAAATGCACGAATGCATGACTGGAGAATGCAATGATGGCTTAATATTAAATGATGAATATTTAAATGCATGAATGAATTAATGTAAAAAATGAATGAATAAATAATACGTCAAAGCATTATAAAATATTTAAAAAATCAAACAGAACTTGCTGAATAGCTGAATAATTAATCTTTCCTTGGATTCATTGTTGTATTGTAATCATTGTGGTGGAGATCGTTTGTATTTAGTTTTTATTTAATTCTCCACACATTGGTATTATTTTATTAAGACATGGAAGTCTGTTTTATCATTTATTTGTATTGCAAACACAATCTCGATAATTTACGAATCTTAACTTTTAAGATACATAAAAACTGTCCTTAAACGTCGGAGCTTTTATACTCATTAACGGAGCAACGAACATTCCTCACCGGAGAAACGTATATTCAATACCGGAGCAACGGAGTTACATTACAAAGCCACTGGAATCTAACCGGAGCAAAGAACAACATACACGGCGCACCGGAGCAACATAGCTATATCAAAGGCAACCGGAGTCTAACCGGAGCAAACAAAAAGAACAACTCGCTAATTCGCGACAAACATTTCTGTAATATGGGCAGGAGGCATACACTTTTTTAATAACTTAATAAAAAACCTTTAATAAAAGTTATTTCTACATTATCGAGACACCTTCCATGCTGTTCATTTGTCATGTTATCTCACAACTTTTAACACATGTGCTCAATTGATTGATTGATTGGGGTTCAACGCCGTTTTCATTAATCCTTCAGTCATGCGTTTCATGACTTGTTCATACGAGTACGCAACACAACAATCTTTCCAAGCAACTGGCTGCTTTTCTACAAGAACTGTTAGCCAATTGGTGAAAGACGAATGACGCATGTCACAGTAAATTTTGTCAAACGTCGGAAAGAATGTTGGCCGAGCTGGGATTCGAACTACAACCCCTGGATAGACAGACCGTGTTGCTACCGACTGAGCTACCGGGGCTCGGCCACATGTACTCAAACTTCTTGTTACATGTATTTGTATAATTTCAATGATTCTCGAATTCGTTATGCTACAATGTACGTCATTTTCATGATCTTTGTTGAATAATAGCAATTTCCAACGAACAAAGTAAACAGTTCGAACATACTACATAGTGATCATTATTATAGTAGTATAAACATATAGTTAGTTCAGCCCTGATAGCTCAGTCGGTTACGACAAGCGTTATCAGTTCATGTTTCATTAGTTCGATCTCCGGCTCTGCCATTAAATCTTTCTGATGATTGACTAGCTTCTTTCGCCTTCTACCAATGACCTTTAAAGTATATGTGTTAATGAAGTCAGTTATCTTTGAACAATAGTACATGGGTAACTGATGCGAACACGCCAAGGAAACCAACCTTAGGTGAACTGGCCGCCGTGATATTACTAAAAAAAAAAGTTTGAATATGGTGTTACACTCCAATCAAGCAATCAATCAATACGTGTGTTATGAATGAAGATAACTTTTGTTGTACTTTGACCTTGTATACCTTTTGGTGTAGTTGGACCTCAATAAAAATATAGTTTGACAAATGGCGGGTTTTCTCTCTATCATGCAAATGATTGTAAATACACAACATATATTGGCGACGAGATGATTACGGACCTAAGCATAGGGTAAATGAACTCGTAATTATCACTGTGTAATTGTTTATAACGTCTATGAAGGCTGTCGTGCTGTGAATTTGTGAAAATTGACTGAAAGTTTCGTTCGTTCGTCCCCCGTGTTCGTCGATCTGCATTCTTCCAGCATTTCATTTGTGGACATAGTACATTATGGCTGGGAAAGTAGGCCGAATAAGTGATTTTGATGAATCAGTGGAGTTGTGGGGTTCATATCAAGAACGCCTAGAGCAGTTTTTCCTCGCTAATGAGATAAAGAATGAAAAAAAAGTGCCGGTGTTGCTGAGTGTGGTTTGGGGTCGCACTTACAGTGTTTTGAGAGATTTAACGTCACCCGATGTACCTGGAACTAAAACATATAATGAGTTAGCGATAATTATGAAGGGACATTTCAGTCCTAACCCCATACAAATTGCTGAACGATTAAGATTTAATAAACGATATCAAAGAGAGGGTGAATCGATCCGTGATTACAACGAATGCAGCTATAAGGAAGCTGAGTGAATATTGTGGATTCACATATTTGAGTGACGCGCTTAAGGACAGACTTGTCTGTGGTCTGCGTAATGAACATATCCAAAGGAAGCTGTTGCCAGAAAAAGATCTGAAGTATGACAACGCATTGGAAATAGCCGTTGCTATGGAAACAGCTGCGAACGATGCTGTAGAACTTAGGAAACATCAATCGGTTCACAAGATATCTATAAATAAACATCCGACAAAGAACTATGATAAAGCCTGTTTCCGGTGTAAAGGAACGAATCACACACCTGATGAATGTAGGTGTAAGAAACAAGGACACATTAAACGTGCATGTATGTCAGACACAAATGCCAAACAGTGGCCCAATAACACTAAAAAGAAGAAAAACAAGTACATGTATAAGAAAGTTAATGCTTTCGGTGACTCTGCTTCATCAGATGAGGAATGCCTACTTCTTGGAAAATTGGAAGCAGAAGATGTTTATGTAAACAGTGTGCGAGCTGATGTAATTTGGGTTATACCAAAAGTTGAAAATAAAGATGTGAAAATGGAGCTAGACACAGGGTCAGCTGTTAGTATCATTCCGGTCAGTTTATACAAATCAGAATTTAGTAAATGTGCCTTGGAAGAGTCGAGTTTAAAACTGAAAACATATTCAGGGGAGACTATCATACCTTGGGGCAAATTGAAAGTGAAAGTAGAACTGAAAGGACAAATTGAAATGTTATACTTACATGTAGTAGATGCAAAAGGACCACCATTGTTTGGTAGGGACTGGCTAAGTAAACTAAAATTGGATTGGCTTAAGATAAAAAATCTACATTATTGCACTTCCAACGTGACTGTAGATAGTTTGCGGAAGAAATATGAAAACATTTTTAAAGACGAGTTGGGAACAGTGAAGGGTATTCAAGCCCAAATTAAAGTCAATTCAGATTCAAACCCAACATTGTGTAAGGCTAGGTTAGTGCCATATGCCATTAAGCCAAAAGTTGAACAAGAGTTGGATAGACTTATTGAAAATGGTATATTGACTAAAGTAGAAACAAGTGATTGGGCAACGCCCATTGTTCCGATTACAAAGAAAGATGGATCAGTTAGAATATGCGGTGATTTTAAGGTCACCATTAACCAAGTGTTGGATATAGACCAATATCCTCTTCCTAAAGTTGAAGATATTTTTGCTACATTAGCAGGAGGTGAAAAGTTTACGAAGCTTGATCTTAAAAATGCTTACCTTCAGATGGAAGTCCGAAAAGATGACAGGGATTATCTTACAATTAACACCCACAAGGGTTTATTTCGCTACAACAGTTTAGTTTTCGGTATTTCCTGCAATATGGCAGCGCACTATGGAGCAAATATTACAAGGACTAGATGGTGTAAAGTGTATTCTGCATGACATGATCATC
>JAUELF010236551.1:0-22635 GCA_031471495.1 Clinocardium nuttallii
GGGGTTTAACGCCGTTTTTAACAATTTCTCAGTCATATCACGACAGCCAGTTCACCTACTCATGTGTTTCCTGGTTTCCTCACACCAGTACTCCACACAACAATCTTCCCAAGCAACTCGATAAAGAACTCGGACGTGTAGTCTAGTGGTTTATAAATTTAACCAAAATGTGAATCGATTGTCAAAAAGGTGATGCGGTTAAAAGCAATCGCTCATTGACAAGGAATATCAACAACAACAACGATTGCAATTTCTCATTTTTTTCCGCAGTGTCTGAAAATGCTGCATTAGGCTTGAGCAAACGACCTTGTAGCACAAGCAACAGATATATTCTCGTTTTTCCATAATACTTTCAACTATTGTAGACGTTGTATTTTCGAAGCAGATGCATGTGAGATATCGATTAGAGGTAAATGTTTGACATTTGGATGTCAAAACTCAATTCACATTGGGAAAACACATTCAGCAAATCTGAGTGGTCAGCATATGGAAATTTCCTATAAATGAAAAGACAGTTATTGAATAAAGTGGAAAAAGGAGAAATTACTCATTGTAAGCAAATTCATTCTACTTTTGGCACAATGTTTGTGACAGTCTTTGCTGTCGTATGTATGAGGGAAAGGGTTACGAGTCCATCCATCACAGGGGTTAAATGAGGTTAACTTACCCTCATGCAGCTGCACGGGACATTAAACATCAAATGCGTAATTTGTGTTTAGCATGTCTTTAAATCTGCAATTACGAACAATATATATACTAATATCAGTTCGCACATTTGTACAGTCTAATATATATCCGCACTGTACGTTTATCAGTATGTGTTTAGTCCAAGAGGGTGTTATGAATCGAAAGTGTTAACACTATTTGATATGTTTCAACGCGATAAAGTAAATTGAGTCGTCCAGGTCATTATAAGCTGTACTTGTTAACCTCATTCACCCTTCACCCCCACTCGTTTGATGCGTCTGCAGCAGGCTACATTTAAACACTTGCTAGATTGTCCATAATACGAGATACAACATATTGGCCTCTGCGTAATGTATCGACCCAGATCAGACTGCGCAGTCCGCGCAGACTGATCCGGGCCGACACATTCCGTCTCAGGGAAAACAAAGTATAGAGTAATGATTCCTGAAACAGAAAATCTACAGGAGGCGAAGATTATCTGTCCGGATTAGCCTGCGCGGTATGCTTAGGCTGATCCGGATCGATACTTTACGAGACCACAGTGTTGGTTTTCTCGCGAGACGGCTCAATTATTTAAAAGAAAACTTCCATGACGTTTCTTGGCGGTTCTAATTCCTACAACCAATGTTCTGCGGTATTGCGGGTAAAGCGTTTTAACTGTTGAGCTTATGTCAGGTTAAACGTACGAGCAGTGCTGGCTATTTACCCAGGAAACAACGAGCGATGACTGAACTACTATTGTCTGCAGAGCATTATGCTCTCTACAACTGCACCAGATATGTCCGAGAACGAACATACACTACGCTGGTCATGCTTTGCATTGGACACACATCAGCAGCAATGTTATAATTAATTTATTTTACATCGATTGCGAAACAAGCTTTTTATATTCGATGTCTAATTCCTTGTCGCTTAACCAGTATTTGCGCCGTTTGTGTGAAAAATCCAGGCAGAACTCGCTCATCACATGATTTGTATACGGCACCTTTGGTACGAGTGACAGACGCTCTACCACTGCAACACTGTCTTCCACTCCAGCATCATCATTTTAGAAACCATACCAGGTTACGGACATAAATAAACTCAAGCACGTCCAATGTCGTGGGTAATAGCTGTGTCACATCCATTCTACAAGGCATTGTTTGGCCGACACTGGATATTAGACGTTGCAACCACTTCTGTTTAAGAGCCATCCTCGTAGTTTAGATATATAAAAAGAGCGAGTCCATCGTCTGAAGAGATAGGACCCCAGGACTGTGTCACATCCATTCTACAAGGCCTTGTTTGGCCGACAATGGATATTAGACGGTGCAACCACTTCTGTTTTATATCAATTATCGTATTGTAGAAAATCAGCTCAGGGTCTCCCTTGCAGACAAGTAATGGGAGAACAAGGGGGCGGTCAATATGCTATCAAGTCGATGCACAGACAACTCCATCTTCCCTTGCAATGTATGCGGCTTCCCACAGCCCGACTAACATCAGTGTTCTGGGGAACTTAAAAAAGGCTGAGGTATGTCACACCATAGGCGACTCCAAAACGCCCGTCACAATTTAACAAACCCATGCACATAGTTTCAAATCTGTAAATTCATTTATTGATTACCTGGAGGCAGCGACTGTCTCATCTCCCAGTAACGTTTCAAGAAAACCCAGTCAGTTCATAAACAACTATGTTTTTACGTATTTTTAATGCAAACGACGCTTAGAAAACCCCGCAATGGTTTATTTACGCATGTCGTTTTCTCTGTAATTAGAAACAAGGACGATCGAATAAGCTGGAGATGTGTGTTATTGCTCTGCACTGACAAGACCTATTGTAAAACTGCACCAAATAACACGGTCAACAGCGAGCGAGTTCCACATACATCAGCCGAATCCCCCGGATATACTGGTGACCAGTGTCTAATAAAATATGTCTTATCTCTTTCCATCTTACAACAAATCAGCAGCAGTCGACTTTGAACACATCCGGGCAAAACATAAGGAATGATTTAATAAAAGTATAAATATTAACTTTTAGGTAAACATTGGAATACATTTTTGTCATTTTAAAATCGGGTCCCATTAAACCTTTTCCTCATACGACAATTCTGCAGCAGACGACTTTGAACATATTTTGTCCAAATAAAGAAAATCTCTATAATTGAATGGATAACCTAGGACTAAAAATGGAAAACATTCTGGCAAAATGAGAAATTGCTCGTCTTGTTTTCATAAAGCCGTCTGCTGCAGATGCGTCAGCAAGCGTCTACATGAGGGAAAGGGTTAACTCGTAAATTCCTATTATGTAAATAAATAACCCTAGCATATTCAGACTGTTTTATCTTTTTTTCCCCGAAACGATAACTGCCTGCATAACGGCAACATCATTCCTTCTATCAACATGTGTAAGCCATACAGAAACACGCAATGAAACAGTTCTCTTTCTGCCATAAAGGTTTGCAGCTGGACATACACATTATTTAGCAATTATATTTCCATTTAAAGATATTTCCATATCTATTTTGAAGTTATACATGAAGTATTTGGATCAAAGCCATATCCATATTCGTAACCCTTTTCGCAAAACCACGAATTTCTGTAATTTTACCTTCATTTATAGAGATTTCTGTGTTTTTGCCAAGATATGTTCACAGTCGTCTGCTACATATTTATTGTACGCGGGAAAGGGTTAAGGGATGCCAGTCTGGCTGGTAGAACAGAAACAATACTGGCATAACTGCACGGATGCCAGTCTGGCTGGTAGAACAGAAACAATACTGGCATAACTGCACGGATGCGCAGACTGATCTAGCTCTTGACTAATTTCATCATTCTCCAACAAACAATCATTGGTATAGTCAAGTTCGTTTGCTGTTTAACGCCTCTATCAACGATTTTACAGTTAGATCATGACGCCTCCTGTGTAAGTTTCCAGTACAGAAACTCAAACTTGCATATAAATAACATCTGCTGAACAGCTTCGTTGGTAAACTGTGTGATCATCTGCCACCTCCGCGTGAGGTCGCGGGTTCGTAGTGCACGTAGCACGACTCGCTTGTTTCAGGATTCAATGATCAGTAATATTGGTTACTAACGTAGAAAGCTGTGATATAACAGAAAAAACATAAAATACAAAATAAATGGAAAAAAACCCACTAACAATACACATGTGCCAAATCTTCCGTTGCATCGATGTTATTTCAAAATGTTTCAAAGGATTAGTTTCGTATGATGTTGCCTAGTAGATTGACCGTTCCATGAGAAAACCAACTCTGCGTTAAGTATCGACCCGGATCAGACTTTGCATAACGTGCAGGCTAACTCAGACATACACGTTTCGCCTCCTTAGGATTTGATGTTTCATGAATCATTACTTTATACCTTTATCCCCTTGAGACGAAATGTGTCTGCCCGGGTTGCGCATGCTAATCTGGGTCGACACATTACGCAGAATCCATACGGTTGGTCTTCTCGTGGAACGGCTACTATTTTGTCCTTGAAATATGGCCTATTGTACATTTAAGATGTATGCGTTGTCTGGTCCAATGGCTGAGGTCAGATGTTAGCTACTCTAGGTTAAATTTTATTGTGAAAAACATCATTACTCACAAAGTCATTCATTTGCTCCAAATGTTGTCTAAGGGACTCTCTCGTTATTTTAGGTTTAAAACCTTGATCTGTGAATAACATTAAAATGGATGTAAACGTTTTTAAACTTGCCAAATATAATTTAGAAATTTAAATGGAGTCATATAATATTATTTGTAAATTGATATGAATTCATATAATATTATTTTGAAGTAATATATTCATATGTTTTTATGAATAAAATAGTTGCGTATGTTGGATTATACAAACTATATACCGCTACACATCAGTGCCAACACATTCTTTCTCAAAATGTCTCAAAATGCAGCTGCGGCGATAAACATCTGCGTAATGTATCGACCAGATCGGCCTGTAGGTAGATCGGGGTAGATGTATAGAGTAGTGATTCATAAACCAGAAAATCCACAGGAGGCGAAAAGTGTCTATTCGGTTACGCCTGTGTGGCATGCTTAGGCTGATCCAGGTCGATACTTTACGCAGAGTCCACACTGTTGATTTTCTCACGTGACGGCCTACACATTGATTATTGCAAAGCTTCGCCCCTGCACATAACTGTAATAATTGAATCAAGTCGGTACTAGATTATAAGAATGTGTTTATTTTAAGTAATGCTTGAAACTATTTTCGTTGTTTGATAATTTGTCTTACGAATGAATGCGTGACAGTCCCTTTAATCTATATTTCCATAAACTGTACTTGTGAGTTAATGGACCTGAAATTACAAGCATATTCACGTTCGTATCATTGTAAAACAATGACACTATTATAGCCAGTGTCATTATAAAATCATCAGCACCCTTATCCTTTTGAACTGTTCGTGTGTGATTCTAACGCACACAAAATAACGTATTTATTTAACTGTTCGTGTGTGATTCTATCGCACAAATAAGAACGTATTTATTTAACTGTTCGTGTGTGATTCTATCGCACAAATAAAATCGTATTTATTTAACTGTTCGTGTGTGATTCTATCGCATAAATAAGAACATTTTTATTTAAGTGTTCGTGTGTGATTCTATCGCACAAATAAGATCGTATTTAGTTAACTATTTGTGTGTGATTCTATGTCACACATAATAACGTATTTATTTAACTGTTCGTGTCTGATTCTATCGCACAAATAATAACGGACTTTTAACTGTTATTGTGTGTCTCTTTCGACATAAAAATAACATAATTTTAATATGTTCTTTCGACGTATAAATAGCAACCTTATCTTTGTGTAGAGCTAGTGTTTGTCATAATGGACACATTACATGTGTGTACAGTATAAGTAAGTGTGTTTTTATTGACATAAAAACAACGTTATATTTGTTAACAGTTAGTGTGTGTTTCGATAGACATAAAGAGAAACACCGTTATGTTTTTCGAACATTAATTATGTGTCTCTTTCGACACAAAAACAACGTTATATGTGTGTACATTTAGTATGTGTCTATATCGACATAAAAACAGCGTTACATTGTTGTTCATTTACTATGTGTCTATATCGACATAAAACAACGTTATATTTGTGTACAGTTAGTATGTGTCTCTACCGACATAAAGCAGCGTTATATGTGTGTACATTTAGTTTGTGTCTCTATCGACATAAAAACAACGTTATATTTGTGTACATTTAGTTTGTGTCTCTATCGACATAAAAACAGCGTTATATTTTTGTTCATTTAGTATGTGTCTATATCGACATAAAAACAACGTTATATTTGTGTACATTTAGTATGTGTCTTTATCGACCAAAACACAGCGTTATATTTGTGTACATTTAGTATGTGCCTTTATCGACATAAAAACCACGTTACATCTTTTTACATTTAGTATGTGTCTCTATCGACACACTACACAACGTTATATTTTGATATTTTTGAGCAATTAGTGTGTGTCCCCCCTTTCGACAAAAAAGAATCATCGATAATTTTGCCCCTATCTTTTTGTATCGCTAGAAAACTAACATTATGCCAAATGAGTAATGTATCGACAAGATCAGTCTGCTCTGTCTGCGCAGACTGATCCGGGCCGACACATTCCGTCTCTGAGGGGTAGAGGTATAGTGTAATTATTCCTGAAACAGGAAATACACAGGAGGCGAACATTATCCATCCGGATAAGTCCACAATGTTGGTTTTCTCGCATGACAGCTCATATTCGAACAATCAGTTGCCCTATTTATCCTGAGTCCACTGTAATTTTATCATCATTTATTTATTTTTAAAACTTGCACATCTCAAATTTTCTGTTACTAGACTTAAATTTTGGTTAATTTACTAAGCATCAGATCATGTTTAATGTACGCTTTACATTGTATTTCATCATACCGCTAATTAAAATTAACTGCCATCGAAGTAATTATTCAAATAAACAACGTTAATGATGAGATTGCATTTACTGTCTTAATATATTTCCCTTTTTCAAAATAAACTGGTTAAACATTAACTCTTCCCACATTCAACAAATCTGCAGAAATGAAAACATTAAAGCAGATTTTTGAAAAACTCTCTATAACAGAAAAATAATTAGTCTTATTGAATAAAAGTATTATTATTACATGGAGTTGAAAACATTGTGCCCAAGGGACACACTACTCTTGATGAGCAAGTTTGCCTTCATGTTATCAAAAGTCGTCTGTAACCGAGGCGTCAAACAGCTTCTGTATGTGGGAAAAGGTAAAATGCGTTTTCTGTAATTGAACGACGTCACATACAAAGTGCATTCCGTGTTTTGCATATATTCGCACATACTTATCTTTCGTTGCGTTGACACACAACAGGTGTTCAAATTATAAATCAAACAGACCAATACATGCTGATTAAACATTTGAGCCGTCTCGCGAGAAGAAAACCAACATTGTGGACTGTGCGTAAAGCATAGACTGGATCAGCCTAAGCATGCCGCACAGGCTTATCCTGACAGACAATTTTCGCCTCCTGTGGATTTTCTGTTTCAGGAATTATATATCTATAGAGCGTCCGTTTCGGTTGACGTTGGTCGAGAGGTCAACGTGAAGAGTTACGGGGTTAAGCATCAGGACTGACTGACTGAGTGCAGGACATATGGACCGGTATAACTGGTAACTTACACAGGAACACCGTGATAATAGATGAAAACGGAGTTAAACGTCAAACAATCAGTACTTAAATTGATATTTGTTATTAATTTTTTATAGCGGTTTGTTGGTCTTAATTCATCTGCGTTCAGCGACGACCCAGACAAGCCCGTGCATCCCCAATAGTCTCGCCAGCACCCTAATTGTTAGTCTACAACAAGTGCATGTTCATCATTCAAGCGATATTTCGTTTTCGTTATGTACTAGATTGATATTACAGTGAGGACAATATGATAGTAGATCTTTATAACTTTCACCTAAAAAAACCGACTTTAAAACTCTGCAGTAGCAGTATTGATTTGCTGGTAACAAAATCTTGTGTTTTGTTTTCTTTAAAAAATGTTTACAGTTGCTGTACATTGTGTAGATAATGGTTGGTAAAAACAAACGGGGTATCAAGACAGTTTGGAATTTTTTCTGATAGTGTCACGGTCACCCCTATTTAAAACGCATTCAATGTCGAGACACCTTTGCAAACGTTTACTACCTTAGTCCTTTTAGTATATTTTTGCCAGGCAATGGGCAGCTGGCGGTTCACCAATCGATCACATAAGAACGGACCTCCACTGTCGCCACTGGAACTTGAACATTAGACCTCCCGATCACGAAGCGGGTGCCTTAACCACTAGGCTTTGGGAATCTACATGGAAAACACCAAGACTGCAGCCAATGTACGACGATTAAGCTTTATGTGTTCCATGTTAATCAATAAGCACGAACATATAGAGAAATCATGATTATCTCTTTTTGAGAAATCTCTCTGTCTATCTATATATATGCCTGTCTGTCTGTCTGAATGTCTAATGGTCTGTTTATATGTACGTCCGGTCTCTTCCCCTTCATCTAAATTTATGTCCTGTTTGATTGTTTCTAATATTTCTTTTCATTTTGTGTTTCAATATTTATCTGTTTAGCAATATATACATGCTTTTGGTTGTATTAATACACATTTGTTTTCTAAGGAGAGATATTTATAAAAGCTTTAAGCTTCCTACTCAATCCTATCGTTTCGTAAATATTGCAAATACTTTTTTATGAAATTAAATTAATAAATATTGTTTAAACCAACGAGTCCCTGAATGGACAGACGTTGGGTCTCGTACAAAAAACACAAATATGCATTCACACGTTCCCTTTATTGCGTTTATCAAACATTAGATGATATTCGAGTAATAAATCACAAGGACAAATAATGATGACTGTTCATTTATTATATGATGTATAACCCGTATTAAACAAATAATGGTTTAACAATTTATGTAATGTTTTATGTTTTTTTCCCCCATATTTTTTTTGTCTCAAAATTAACCAAGTAAAATTAACACTGCCCTCTCTTGCTTTCATGCATGCACTTTAACAACGTTCTTTTGGCTTGTTTTGTTAACCCAATTTTTTAATTGTGTACGTTTTTCACTATAGTTACTATATATAAAGATTCGTCTTAACTCTTTTCCACATACAACAAATCAACAGCAGACGACTTCTAAATCATCTCGTTAGAAATATGGGGAAGCTCAATAAATAAAGTTCATTGAATAAAGTTGATAGTAGTGTGGTCAAAGGATATATTGCTCTTTATGCACAATTTCAAATGTGGCCACACTTTTTTACAAATTGTCTGCTGCAAAGTATCCGAAAGCGTCTGTATGAGAGAAAGCGTTTAAACATTAAATAGAAAGAGAAAGCGCATATCTTTTCATGATACTTTTTTGGTTTTCTTTTATTACTTTTACAGTTAAGGCACATTTCGATGACATAATAGGCTAATTAGCCATTTGATTGAAAAGTATGTTGTGTTGAACACTGGATTTTGGTGTGAGAAAGGCAAACAACACTTGAGTATGTGAACTAGCCGCCGTGATATGACTGAAAAATTGTCGAAGGTGGCGTTAAACCCAAGTCAATCAATCAATCAATCGATGTTGTTGAACCATGAATAGACCAAGCTGGCGATTCAAGTACCAGTGAGTCATTAATGTAGTGGTAGTAAGAAATCTAGAGTGTGCACTATATAAACAAAAGATCCAGGTTTTGAAACCAACTACTTTCAAAATGACTAGAAATGATGAAATAGTACTCCACGGGATCGCACTGATACCACTGTGACTGGTGCTCCAGTGTGGGTATAACTTTAGTGTGGCTGGGTATTGGGCTGAGTCATAAATCCCAATAGATGCATAGTTCAATGTAAAAACAGTGGCGAACAATTGTTTTACCTTTATCGCACTATGAAAAAAGCGTTTGATCTTTATCCACATTAATAATGAGTGAGTGAGGGAAAATGTTCAATTCGTAAAAATATGAACCCGCGTATTTTTTCACCTATGCGTAGACATAGTTATTTGGATAAATCATAAATGAATAGAACCATTGGATTGAATTCGCAGATTCAGACATAATTCAGACTGAGCATGTCTGACATTTATTTCTCACTGGCGCAGTATCCAAGCACGCATGAGTAGCGTCAGGCAAAAACATGTTCTTGCAGTATCTGTATAAAGTGGAATGATTGATTATTTGGTGTTTTACGCCGATTTCAACAGTTGTTAAGTTATATAGCGTCGAATCCTTTGTTAGTTGTACAGTTCTTCTAGGGCCATTTATCCTGACACCTGTCAGTCAGTCGTAATCGATCCACTGAGACGGAATGTGTCGGCCCGACTCATCTCCATCCTTATATCACATAAAGGTGAGATAGGCGTAAAGCTAGCTGCAATTCGTTTGTTATGCGTGTGTGGTGTTTAACGCGGCTTTCATTTTCTTTTTAAATAATATTACATAGTTTTCTGGTTTTAATTTACCAGGAAATTACTACTTGTCCATTTAGCCTGCTTCCAGCGATTCGGTCATACTATTAATTCAATATCCCCCAACGTCAAGGAGGGAAAGCTATTACAACCATATATAAAGTTTTTGGTATGACTCGATCGGGGATCGAACCAACGACCTTCCGCACCTGAGGCGGACACTCTACAACTATACCACCGAAGCGGTATTGTATGTAAAATACACATACGGCTATGGCGACCTAATCATAAATACTACGGAGGCTGTGTTGACGGAGAGAAACGACTATGTTGACGGAGAGAGACGACTATGATGACGGAGAGAGACGACTACGTTGAGATAGTAAGGATGGACGGGTCAATCTGACTTATCAATGTTCGCAAACGCTTGAAGGTCCCTTTTCGCAAGACGTGACTAATTTACGGTTACGATATTTTATGTCACAAAAATTATCCATTGATGAATGATAACCCTTTTTTACATGTTGGCATTGACTTATTAACCCCAGACGAAAATAAATCATACACTTATAGTTTTCACATGGACATTAAATGATGAACTTAATTATTATCAATGTAGTATTTGATATTGAGCAGTCTGTGTCGGGCGGAAAGGGAACCCGGCAAGTCGGAGTATATTCAAAAGTACACGCTGTGTTCAATTATATGATTGGTAGAAGCAAATTCATTCTCGATATTGACCAATCAGAAGTCTTATTTGGAGAGTAGATTTAATTTCTGAACACAGATAACTCTTCAGGGTTTTATAGTGTGGGGGCCATGTTTCATAAGTGATTGACGAAGATACCCGCGAGTCTGAGTATATGCAAAAAATACACTCTATGCTCAATTCTCTGATTGGGTAGAAGCAAATCCTTTCTCGAAATGGACCAATTAGACGAGTCTGAGTAAATACACAGAAGGTTAACCCTTTCCCTCACATAGACACGTTCTGGCGCCTTTGTAGCAGACGGCTTTTTGAAAACATTGTGACAAAAGAAGAAATTGCACAAAACGTGCAATTTCTCCTTTTGACACAATGTTTTCCACTTTTAGTCATAGGTTATGCATTCAATTATAGAGATTTTTTACTTTTGGATTTAATATGTTGAAAGTTGTCTGCTGCAGAATTGTCGTATGAAGGAAAGGGTTAAAGCTTACTCAGTCCGCACACCAATGCGATACAGCGTACGCAAACCGACCTTTGATATCGAGGTAGCATGTGCAGTGGTGCATTGCCACATAGACGCCCAGCCCTTTTTATGAAGACGAATAACTTTAGTAACAATATAATGCTAATACTAATTATAATTCTTTATTTGTTAATTAAGACCACCGGTATTACTTTTGATATAAACTCAAATTCACAGTTGCGGAAAGTTACAACACAGCAGAGAAGTGTGTATTGGGAAAATAAGCTACCTTTGCGATGATTTTTGTTCAACGGTATTGTATGATCAATGGATTTTGTTTCAGTTAGCATTAAACTTAGCGACGACAATAATGTGTGTCAATCATATGAAAGAATGCTTGCCTAGTCGGTATGCTACAAGCTGGAGATACATCAGTTTTAACTGTTGACCTATGTGAAATATACAATTTGAGAGTCGTCTGCCGTGAAGACATGTGTAGAAAAAAAAAAGAAATGTACCATACGGTAAAATTGAGTTAATAGCTGTTTTAATACTTTCTTCTTCTTCTTCAAATGTCTAGTCAATTCGTCTGCTGCGTAATGCACCAGAATTCGTCTGTATGAGTGAGAACGTTAAATGAGACGTCGATTATTTACTTATGGTATGCTGGTTTTCATTATCGTCGCCAGCATAACCGTAGTGGACAATTATTGGATAATAATTGGATAATAATTGTCCTCAAATATGATTAATTAATATGACTGGAGCCACGGCATCTTAAAACCGACTGGCCGAGAGTTTGTAATCCATTTTAGGCCTCTGTCTCCGTGCGCGGTCTCACTATCTCGTCAAAATGCGTCAACAGTAGCGAAATGGTTAACCATCATCTTCTCAAGCGAAACTGGCTCAGTCGAAAAGCACGACGGCTTTCAGTCAGTGCGCCGTGAGTTCGAATGCCTTTTCGATCGCTCATTTGCTCTGATGATTAATGCGTTATTCGTCCTCTACCTATGCTGAGTTAAGCTCCAATCAATCACTCATCTTGCTCTATCCATTTCCCTCATACGACAAATCTACAGCAGACGACTTTGAACATATTTTGTTCAAACAAATAGAAAATCTATATAATTGAATGGATAACCTATGACTTAAAGTGGGAAACATTGTGTCAAAAAGGAGAAATTGCTAGTTTTGACTATGTTTTCAAAAAAGCCGTCTGCTGTAGAGGCGCCAGAAAGCGTCGATATGAGGAAAATGGCTATGCGACTTAAAGCCACTACTTAAATCTGCAATTGCAAACAAGGTAGATGAAGATCAACCTTCACATCGGTGTAATTTTATCTTGGTCTAAATATTTCCGGTCTACTCATCTAGAAATATTTTGTAAAGATGTGTTAGTAAATACGTAAGAACACATGTTGTTTGATTACAGAGGGATCAGGTTGAACTGCACCCAATATGTTTAGGAAAACCCTGGGTCCAACTCCACCAACCCTACGTAGCGCTATATATAATATGTTTTAAATACTTCAGATCATATTTCATCATGTTCGTTTGTCTCATATTTTTTTTTAAACATGAATGGTGGAATGTATATAAGTAAATTACTAAGTTAGCAATATATTATAATTTATATCCTCCTTATGTACTTATTCACATAACTGCTAGGTTTAATTAAAATTTGAATTACATTTAGTACATTAAACTTAAAAAACTACTCGGTGTGGTTAGAGCATACATTGCTTCCATTGCTTTCGTAATTTTCCAATTCCTAATTTCACTTATTCTTCTTTAAAGAAACCATTTGTAATGACTTCTAGTTACAATATAATAACAAACTAAAAGGTGTAGATGAGCATAATATAAAAAACCTTGCCTTAGGATTTGGCGTGGGTAGATTCTGGCCGTAGAAAAAGAAATTTATACAGTGCAAAACTAGTTGTCTCACAACTAATTAAAGGAGAATAGACCGAGTATGGAAAGTGTGACTTACTGCAGTACACAAACTTATATTCACTCTATCAATAGCCAGAGCTAAGGCACAAACGGCAGATAAAAATGTTCAATATTTACAGCTCTTGTTAAAAAAGTCAATAAAAGTAAAGGTTAGTCAGTATTACAATTATTAAATGTGTGACTGACTGCAGTCCACAACGAAAATAGTTGTTAATTCTAACACTCTACAGTATCAACTTTTTAGGAAAATGATAGGATAAAAGCATATTAAACCTAAAAATCTGAAACACTCCTTCACCATAGACGGTTGTGATTAACTGTAATACATTGGCTATGTGGAGAATAAATCATTTATCTAAGGTTATTATCGAAGTAGTATAAAACATTCAAGTCATTCAACTAATGGGCAATCTTGAAATAAAACATATACAGCAATGCATTGATAAAGCTTCAGTTAACCCAAGACTAACACAATATAATAGGGTAGTTATCTTTATTGACAGCAAAGGAAACTATCTAAGAGCAGAAAATGAAATAAAAAATATAGACAACCTAGAAATAATCTGGTGGACAGCTAGTGGACAAATATCAAAACCATCAGAGACGAGGTACCAACCGTAGTATTGTTTTGGCATTTTATATGTGAACTAAAAAGGTAGGAAAATGTATCTATCCTAATTTTCGAGCATCTGCAGATCTCATAGATGATATAAAACCAAGTCTAGAGACTCTTAAATAAATACATTTTCTAGAAGAGTCTATAGACATAGGTATACTAGAAATACGAACAATATTTACGAAATTCTGGAACAAAGCTAGGAATGCCACTGACTGGGAATCAACTAACGATACCAATTTAAATATCAAAATCAATAAGCGTAATAGTTACACCAGAGGTTATACTTCAAAACTAAATTATCACTCCACCATAATTGAATGCGATTTTATTCATCGCCGTAGAAATAGAAAGAAAAGCACTGGGCAAACCAGGACTAGGGAAACACGTAACCCTTTATTATTTAAGGATGTAGTACACCCGATAGGCATCGTTGCTAGAACGTGGCTCATCAGAATTACCCAATCATTGTCCGACCTAGTACCACAAAAACAAAAATAAAGATTTAAAGAAAATCAGATCACCCGGTGATGGACTGCCATACTAGGAAGATCTCTTAGATTTCATACTCTCTTGAACAAGAAAGCTAACGCATTATTATTATTGTTGTCCACATTAATATATGATTGAGAAAGATACATTCTAGGTGATGGACTGCCATACCTACTGTTATCTAAATCAACTCTAATAATGGCAGAGCAGTATAAACATTACCATCTGAGGCATAGTACACCAGTAAGATGGTCTCAGCAAAGAGAGTCGGGAAATGAAAGTACAATACATGAAAAAGATGCAAAAAGAAAACTCATGACAAGTCCAGAATTTAATTCTAACCATTGCTCAAAATGTGATAACGAACTGGACTATAAAAAGATTGCCTGTAATAGTTGTAAGCTATATTTCTGTATTCGATGCTCTGGACTGACGAACCAGCGTTTACAATGATAATAAATGGAGATTTGAAGACTATATACATTTGTGTAAAAGCTGTAAACAAACTCAACCTACCCTGTAAAATATAGACTATAAACAAGAAAAGCTAAGTAATCAACAAGAAGCACGAATGAACAAACTTGAAAAAAGAGTCGTATAGAAATGGATACTAAAAATGAAATCAGAAAAGAAAAGGGAAATGTACAAGATGAATGTATGGAACAAATGGAAGCAAACAATAGGTCAAATGGTGGATGAAAAAACAAAAGAGATGGATGATAGGCGAAGTAGAGAATTAAACATTAAACTATTCAATCTAAAGGAAGGAACAGACCAAAAAGGCGAAATAAATAAACGCACAGATGAGACTACTTTAAAAACAAGTTCACAGTCACTAGATATTGAAAATCTGCAAATTGTTACTTCATACAGGCTAGGACAAAAACAAATTGATAAAATTAGAGCTCTAAAGGTAATTCTTAAAGATAGAATACAGAGGAAGAATCTTCTTACAAATGCCAGAAACATAAACACCAAACTGGATGACCCATTTAACAACGTTATCATAGTGAGGGACCTGACTAATGAGCAACGAAAGGAACGTCTACAAAACGTGAAAATATGCAGCAGCATCATAGTAACGTGCTAATAAATACATCTAACCAGAACAAACCTAAACTACAAATATCATTGTCATAATGTGAATACTCAAACCGAATAGATGATCAATTTGGAGGAGAAACATTAATAATGCCACAAGGCAACAACCCAATGATAGAACTAACAGACATCCCAGAACAAACCATAGGAGGTATCTCCAAGGAAAATACCGCCCTTCCCGCGAAATGTGTATAGAGAGGGCGAAAACCCTAATCAGAAGTTAGATTAGCTTGTGTTTTAATTGTACAAATAGATCTTCAAGATCTTTTAAAAATGTAAAAGAAAATTGTCATTGCTGACTATGATACTGATGTCAAACAAAACTTAAACGTATTTTACACTAACGCAGACTCGCTAAATTATGAAAAAAGACTTGAGTTACAGGCAAGATGTATAAAAAAAAATTATGATGTAATCGCGATAACAGAAGTATATCCCAAACACTCAGATGTCGATGTCAATCCAGAAGTGCTCTATACAATGGATGGTTACGACATGTTCTACAACGACAAAGAAGGAAGAATAATAATAATATATACCAAACAAGATCTATGAGAAACAAAAATAGAATCCATCCAAAGTTTTAATGAATCAGTCTTGATTGAAATTCAGCTAAATAAAAAACTAATTGTGTCTACAGAAGCCCAAAGCAAACTATAAGAAAATAAATATCTTATTAAAGAAAGAAACATGGAGGAATGAAGATGCGAGTGCTCAGATGTCCTGGAACGTGTTTGAAATAAACAACATATCAAAGATTACAGAACAAAACATACCAAAGTATAAAAATACATCCGGACATCGGAACTCTTACATATATCACGAAACGTCGAAAGCCTTAAAATTGAAAAGAACAAAATGGATAAGATACACTTATTGTAAAAAAACATTTAACTTACTCTAATTACGAAGTAGCACGAAACATAGCGACCCAACAACTGAGGAAATGTAAATACAAATATGAAAAAAATGTAACGGAGAATATCAAAGATGAAAATATATAAAAACCAAAGCCAAAAATTCAATAAGTATCAACCTTATTGAAGTAAATGGAAGCAAAATAACCGACAATGGTGAGATAGCAAAATAATTGAACAAACAGTTTATATCAGTCTTCACCGAAGAATCTGAACCAATCCCTGAACCTACGTACAACAACAACTTTATCATAACCACAACAATTATAAAAAAAATAAAAAATAGTCGATGCTATAAAAGAACTAAACCTGTCCAAATCACAAGGACCAGATAATATACATCCAAAATTACTAATTGAATACAAGGAAATCCTAGGAGACGAGCTCATATCAATTTTCAACAAAACTCTAGAAGAAAGATCAGTTCCAACTCAATGGCAAATGGTCAACATAACTGCCATCCATAAAGCAGGGAAAAAACTAATGTCGAGAACTACAGACCCTTAAATCGCTAAAATCTGGAACCTAGGAATCCAAGGATATATACAAATGGGTAAAAAGTTTCCTAGAAGATAGACAACAGAGAGTAATTGTCAATGGGACTAAATCAAATTGGAGAAAAGTAACTAGCGGCGTGCCCGAAGGGAGTGTCCTGGGCCCGGTGCTCTTCCTAATATTTATAAATGACCTGCCAGACACTATTAACTGTACACTTAACTTTTTTGCTGATGATACTAAATTATATAAAGTAATAAACACCAATGAAAACAGCAAAAATACACAGGAAAACATATATACGGCCTGTGATTCGGCAACTAAATGGCAAATGACCTTCAACACCAAAAAATGCAAAATCATGCACCTTGGCCCAAATGAAACCATGGAATATATTACAAAAGACTAAAAAAACATCTATACCAAAATAACAGAGGCAGATTAAGAAATGGATCTAGGAGTCATCTTTGATAAAAAAAAAACACCTTAATTTTAACACCCATATAATCACAAAAGTCAACATAGCTAACAGAAACTTGGGTCTAATCAGCAAAACCTTTATGTATATGGACCAAGTCATGTTTGTTCAACTGTACAAAGCCTTAGTAAGACCTCATCTCGAATAGGCCTCAGTAATATGGGCACGCACGTATCAGAAAGACTCAAAAGCAATAGAGAACGTGCAGAGACGCGCAACCAAATTACTCGTACAATTACAGAACAAAAACTATCAAACAATCAACCACCAGGGGGCACAAATGCAAATTATTTAAACATAGGTAAAGAACAAATGATAGGAGAATGTTCTATAACCAGAGAGAGTTGTAAATGATTGGAATGGATTACCACAAACAGTAAGAGAAGCCCCGCGCTAAACACCTTTAAGGCAAGATTGAATAATCACTGGATATGTAAATCTAAATACCAAGCTCGATGCTATACACCTTATAAAAAAAAAATCAACAGAATTAAGCAGCACTGGCTATGTAAATCTAAATTCCAAGCTCGATGCTATATACCTGATTACAAATATAATAACAAATATTTAACTAATTAAGCAGTAAATCATGAAGTAGGAACATGATATAAAAGTTAATTCACTAAATTGTAAATATGTTTTTAAAAACTGCGAAAGTCATTTTAGCTTTAAAAATGAACAAGAATACACCCTCACATGGGTGTATAGAAATATGGAGGATCATATTATAATTATCATGACAACCGACCATTAATTTTAAACTGAAACCGGAAGTCACAAACAAACAAACCACATTTATGGAAAAACACCTCTCAAAGGGACCTATAGAAGCTAACGCTTATGTCCATAGCCCGACATAATGTACAATTCGGTCTCTATTACTATATTAACTATATAAACTATATAAGTGATGAAATTGTTTGGCCGTTTTGTTAGGGAATCAATACTGATAAATATGCTCTTTAGTATTTACTGAATTACTAAACGCTAAGAATCTCTGATGGAATTGAGGCAAATATTGTAAAAGTTAACCCTTTCCCACATACAACAAATATTCAGCAGACGACTTTGAAAATGTTAAGGGAAAACATGGAAAATATCTTTATATGAATACAGTTGAACAAATTGTGGCAAAAGGAGAAATTGCTCGTTTTGAGCAATGTGTCCTTTGGTCGTTTGCTGCAGATGGGCCAGAAAGCGTCTGTATGTTGGAAAGGGTTAAGCAAATTAGGTTGTAACACAATTGCACATTCTCAGCGTGAAGTGAAGTTTTATTTACTTTTTATTTCCCTAAATGCCGAGTGATCGACATATGTTTTACTACTGTTGACCCGATTTCAAGAACTAATGAAAGTTAATCAAGGAAAGTTGAAAACTAAATGCATATTTTCAGCGCTATAAGTGAAGTTTAATTAATTTTATTTCTCAGAATGACACGTGATGCACATATTTGTTCTACTGGTGACCCAGTTCCAAGAACTATTAAACTCATAGTGTGACATAATCGGAACCCGTTAATACTTTTCTCCAAACAAACTCCCTTTCACGCCTTAGCAGCAGACAACCTTTGCATACCTTGTGGCAAAATGAGAAATTGCCCGCAATGAGCAATTTCAACTATTGCAACAATGTCATTTACTCTAATCTATAACTTTATTTTCATTTATAAAAAAATACCATAATTTTTCCATTACAATTTTAAAGTCGGCTGCAGAAAATTTCTTCTATTTGGGAAAGGGTTTATTCTGAAACGGGAAAATTACAGAAACAGTTCAATAAACTGGGTTGACATTTATCGTATTGTCACCTGATTGGCTCGACTTTAACACCTAGAGGCAATTTGTTACGCCTTTATGATATTTCGGATTCGTATACTTTTAGAAAAAGCCTTTTCAAAATGTCAAAGTTTTAAAAGACAAAACTAGGAAAGTAGCTTTGATTAAATGAAATGTAACGTTTAAAGAAAATGTCTTCTTTTCCCACACTTATTCTTCAAAACTCGTTTTTTACAAACGCACATTATGGTGCCTGTATCACCGAAAGGGAACATATTATCAGTAAGTCACGCTGTCGTGTTAGTTCCGTTTCAAGACGAAACATTTTGACAATTCTACCGAAAACCTTCCTTCGTAATGCGTTAAGCCTTTTCCACATACAAACAATCAGCAGCAGACGGTTTTCAAAACATCAAGGTAAAAGATAGATCTCCTCCATAAAGGAAGCGCCTGTCAAAATGAAGAAGCACGTGAGAAAGCTAAATCATAGTCCGTAACCGTTTCCCTCTTGCATTCGCATTTGAACGCATCCACAGTAGCCGACTTTTGAACATATAATGTTTTGTCGCAATATTTTCTACCATATTCAAGAATAATAATATCATTTATAGAGATGTTGTATATTTTTGCCGAGATGTGTTTTAATCCGTCTGAGGTGAGTCACGACAGAATAGTCGGTAGCGACGCGCGTTGTCAATCCAAGGGCTATGAGTACAAACCCCAGCTCGGACAACACTCTGTTTGACGTATGAGAAAGGTCAATGCGACAAGCGTCATTCGTCTTCCACCAATGTGCTAACAGTCCATGTGGAAGAGCAGCCAGTCGAGTTGATTGGGAAGAATGTTTTTTGGAATACTGGATAGCAAGGAAATACATCTGAGCCGTCTCGCGAGAGAACCAACATTGTGGTCTCTGCGCAAAGTGTTGATCCTGATCCGCCTAAGCATGCCGCGCAGGCTAACCCGGACAGACAAGTTTCGCCTCTTGTGGATTTTCTGTTTCAGGAATCATTTTGTTCTATACCTATATCCATCGGAGGCGGCATGTGTCAGCCTGGATCAGTCTGCACGGACAGCGCAGGCTGATCTGGTCTATACATTGCGCAGCTGCCATAATGTAGGTTTTCTTGTTATGCGTCAGAATGCATTGCAAGTGGGAAAGGGTTATTCAATAATGTTTTTCTTGACATCTTGAAATATAGAGCAACAGTTAAAACAAAACGTTTAATTTTTAATATCATATATTGATCTCTTCACAATTTACTTGTAGGGATGGCAACGATTAATCGGTTATTCGGTTAACCGTATGTTTTCCGATTAATCGGTTAGTAATTTAGGTAACCGAGTACTCGGAAAAAAATATAAAATATATACACAGTTCTGTTTCATTCGGCATATTATAAATCGAATAACGGTCACTTCGATATAACACGATCTACCGAATATTGCCATAATGTCACCTGCTACATCCTTTGTATGTAAGTATTTCAAACGCTGTGCTAAGGATAACAAAGTCAAATGCAGTTTGTGTGGTAATGAACTGTCTTGGACTGGTGGAGCCAGTAACATGCGTAACCATATTTGATTCAACCATCCGTCTGAAGACCAGACTTCCCTTAATTCGCCTGCTAATTTGTCTAACAAACACCCATCAATGACTTCCTTTATCATCACATCAAAAGAGTTGTCAGCACCACATAGCGAGAAGATTACTCTAGCCATCGCTGATATTATCGTCAAAGACTTACTTTAGTGAACCACTTCATAATTTGATATTACCCTATTAATTGGATGTTAAAGATAGTCAATAGGCGGCATTATAAAAGGCATGGAAAGAACTTCAAGCATAAAACAACATGTATCCTCCTAAACCATTCACGAAAACATATTAACAAAACAGAAATTTCAATTGGTGGTCCTCTTTTAAATTGTGTAAGATTCAATGCCCTATGACAAATGTCCTTTATTGGTACACTGTGTTATTTACAGTATCCATTCCTTGCAGGTTAAATCCCACTCTTTATCATTTTTTCCCCGATTTTAGCTTTGGGGTAATTGGTCTTGTAATGTCACTGTCAACAATTATCAGTTATATCACGGCGCTTCTTCGGAAAGTTACCAGTACTACTTGTCCATTTATCCTGACACATAACTAACCACATAAATGAAAGGGTAATTGATGGGCTTTCTTAATTGAAATTTACTATTTGGAGAAACCGTACATGGAGCTTTAGACTTCTTGTAACGAGCAATCTTAATTTTTAACTTAAATATGCTGGACATAATGCAAACAGATGAAGTAAATTTTTAAACAGAAATACAATCCATGAAAGCATGCGTATGGTCTTAAATAGTTTAAATAGATAGCCATGCATGTTCCATCCAGAAGAATACTTTTAAGTGTTGAAAATGCAATTACACACCTCCAGACTACTTCGACAAAGATACGTTTCTGCTGATGTTTTTAAAATTAGACTAGCATTTTCAGAGCAGAAGAATATATAATGTATTTGGTTCTAGTTTCATTTTATTCTGATGCTTCATACTTGTATTTATTCTTCGAACAATTAAGGGTTAAAATTGGCCAAATAGTTTTCATAGATATATTGTTTAAATAAACTACCTTAACAACATTACATGTACTTTGAAATCAGGCCAGAAGATTCAGAGAATATTTGAACAGATGTCATGTGACGGATGTCGGGAAAATGGAATGGTGGGGACAGTGTTAAGTTGAAGCGAAACAGCCATCAATGACTTCCTTAATCAACACATCAAAAGAGTTGTCAGCACCACAGAGCGAGCAGATTACTCTAGCCATCGCTGATAGTATCGTCAAAGAATACATGCCTTTAAGAGTGGTAGAGGGAGATGGGTTCCTTAATATGTATAGTCTATGAATCTATACGGATGTAACCGATTACAACATTATACGCGTAACCGGTTAACAATATCGTTAACCGTTTGCATCATTTGAAAAGGTAAAGCTGAATTCTTATGATGATATTACCAAGTTGTATTCCGATTGTCTTAACACACAGAGCTCCCAGTCACGTATTCCTTTAAATCTTCAATTCAATTAGTGGCTTACCGCTAGCAAAAGTACGACAGCTCAGTCTGTAAGGTTAACATGAATACATATCTGGTCTCTCGCTCAAGAGACAGACACCCTCACTTTTACCGAACAGATGCATATCTGGTCTCTCGCTCAAGAGACAGACACCCTCACCTTCACCGAACAGATACATATCTGGTCTCTCGCCCAAGAGACAGACACCCTCACTTTTACCGAACAGATACATATCTGGTCTCTCGCTCAAGAGACAGACACCCTCACTTTTACCGAACAGATACATATCTGGTCTCTCGCTCAAGAGACAGACACCCTCACTTTTACCGAACAGATACATATCTGGTCTCTCGCTCAAGAGACAGACACCCTCACTTTTACCGAACAGATACATATCTGGTCTCTCGCTCAAGAGACAGACACCCTCACTTT
>JAUELF010236552.1:0-12997 GCA_031471495.1 Clinocardium nuttallii
AAAAATATTATTGAATGGATAACCTATGACTTTCAGTTGAAAACATTTTAGCAAAAAGGAGAAATTGCTCGTTTTGAGCAATTTCTTCTTTTGTCACAATGTTTTCAAAAAGCTGCAGAGGCGTAAGAAAGCGTCTATATAAGGGAAAGGGTTAAAAAAGAGATGTTTATCTAGTTCAAAAAGTTAATAAGCACAATGAAATATAGGACTTAATGACTTCTAGCACCATGGTGACAGTATATAAATCCTTTCCCACATTAAAGAAATATGTAGTAGATGACTTAAAACATCTAGAAAAAAAAAATGAACAACTTGTGGTAAAAGAATAAATAGCTTATTATGAGTAATTACTCCTTTTGACATAATAATTTAAAAAGTTGCCTGCTTCAGTTGCACTAGAAATTCTCTAGAATTCATCTGCAAGTGGGAAAGGGCAAAAGCCATTATTCCACTTTTCCAGATTTTTATTATTTTGTTTGCGATGTAATAAAAGCATATATC
This sequence comes from Clinocardium nuttallii, assembly GCA_031471495.1. Lineage (NCBI taxonomy): Eukaryota > Metazoa > Mollusca > Bivalvia > Cardiida > Cardiidae > Clinocardium > Clinocardium nuttallii. The sequence continues at coordinate 502 of JAUELF010236552.1, forward strand.
TGAATAGGATATATAACAGGACATATGAAAAGTACCACATTTAGCTTATTTCTTAGGATAACATTTTAAGAGTTCTGAATTGTAGTGCTATTGATCGTAGTCTGTGTGCTGTGTAATGTAACCTTATCACACATACAACATAATCTTGAGCAGACGACTTTGAATACATCTAAGCAAATACATTCTAACCTGTGTTTAAAGACCACCCAACCCATGGGAAGAGAACAATTTGGTCTTTGTTCACAGACAGTCTTTAATTCAGAACAGGGTCTTTTATACAGAACATGAGTAATTGGGAAATTAAAAGTGTGGTTCCTATAGACAGAGATTTGCCAGACAAAGTAGGTGTCATGCACAGGTTTGGACTGTATATATGGAAACTATAATAAAAAGATTGGGGCAACAGGAGAAATATTTTCAAAAATTGTCAAAGTGTCAAATTGCATCTGCATGTTTCAAGGTTTTAAGTTGTAGTTTGTTATTTCAATTCACTGTAAGGGCAGCCATCAATGGTCATGTGCATGTTTCAAGGTATTAAGTTGTAGTTTGTTATTATTTCAGTCCGCTGTAAGAGCAGCCATCAATGGTCATGTATTAGTGTTAGAGGGTATAGAAAAGGCGGAGAGGAATGTGCTGCCCATATTGAATAACTTGTTAGAGAACAGAGAAATGCAGTTAGAGGATGGTAGATTCCTGGTGTCCGCTGAGAGATTTGACAAACTTTTAAAGGTATGAATTAATCATCATTATCATCATCATCTTTATCATTTATAAATATATATCATCAGAGATTTGACAAAAAAATATGGGTATGAATGGACATCATCATCATCATTTATAAACATATAATATCATAAGAGATATATGACAAACTTTTAAAGGTACAACAATAATCTTCATTATCATCATCATCTTTTATAAACATATTTTATCAGAGATTTGACAAACTTTTAAAGGTACAAAAATAATCATCGTTATCATCATCATCTTTTATGAACATATTTTATCAGAGATTTGACAAACTTTTAAAGGTACGAACATCCTCCTCCTCCTCATCATCATCATTGAAACAATTTTTGTTAATCACATGGAAGAAAATTTGTAATAACTTTGACAGCTGATCAATTGGTTCAACATTCTTTTCCAGCCTTTTGTTTACACTATAAGAACAAGTAACTTATGTTTACAGGACCATACTAAAGAAGAACTTGATGATCTCAAACTTGTCAGAGTTAACGAAAGATTCAGGGTCATTGCCCTTGGCCTTCCTATACCTCGTTACCAAGGCAACCCATTAGATCCACCATTAAGGTCAAGGTTTCAGGCAAGAGATGTGAACGCTGTGCCCTTTAATGTAAGTACAGATTATTTCACTCCTTTCCTTTATATATATGATTCTAGATCCCTCTGCAGCAGATACCTTTTTATTACAATTTTGAAATCCATAAACTAAATTTTTTGATGACAATGAGCTCTTGTAGTGCATAGAAAAAAATATTTATGATAGATAAAAAGATCCTCCTTTTAGCAATTTCACGCTTTCCTCCAATGTATTCATTTTAAACATTTTAAACTATGAGATACAAAGGTAGGGAGTATTAAATCTTGAGCCAGCAATATCATTCTAATAAAACTTTCCCATATACAACAAATTAGCAGCAGAACCCCCATTACATCAAGGCAAGAATATAGAAAATCTTTCTCAATGAATGAATAAGTATTGATGGTGGAAAAAGTTGATATCATTGTGGCAAAATGTGAAATTACTCACTGTGATCAATTTGTCCTTTTGCCAGAGCCGAGCCCCGGAAGATCAGTCGGTACTGACGTGGGCTGTCAATCCAGGGTTATGAGTTCCAACTTTAGCTTGGCCAACATACTTTCCGACGTTTGACAAAAGTCACTGTCATTCGTCTATCTCCAATGGGCTGATAGTCTTTGTGGAAAAGCAGCCAGTTGCTTTGAAAGTATGTTGTGTGGAGTACTGGTGTGAGCAAACCAGGAAACATATTAGTAGGTGAACTGCCCGCCATGATATGACTGAAGAATTGTTGAAACATTGTTTAAGCCCAATCAATCAATCAATTAATCCTTTTACCATAATGTTTTCAAAAGTTGTCTGAGCCAAAGGCATCAAAATACTGGAAAGTTTTAAAAGTAGCTATTTAATTTGATCAATTACAGGAACAAATGGAAATTATACAGGAAGCAGCCCCAAATATAAAACCAGACAAGTAAGTGATCTTTACCCTTTTCCACATACAATAAATCTGAAGCAGAAGACTTGACAAATATTGAGGCAAACATTTTGAAAATCTCTCTTAATAAAAGTATAAGTTGGTGACATGGTGACAAAAGAAGAAATTCACCTATTATGAACAATTTTCCATTGCAAGATTAATTTCTAAACAAAATGCATCTACATGTGAGACAGATATTAGTTATGAACATGGTTATTTTGCTAAAATTGCGTACTTTGGTGCTTCAATTTTTGTGAGATGGATTTATTGAGATAAACCCATTACCTAATGCAGACAACTTTTGACCTCACTGGAGCAGACAAATTTTTGAAATACGTTTAGGATAAACAAGAAATTGCTCAAATTCTATTGAGAGTATAAACAACTTAGAGTTTAAAGGTCAAATAAAGATGTCAATGAATATAAGTTGCATTGTTATTACTTTGTAAACCTGAAAATATGACTTTTGACATCATTTTAGGGTACAACTTTTGTAAACATTGTAGAAAGGGAGAAATTGCTCTTAGCAGACAAATACTTCTTTTCCCTCTGTGTTTCCTATTATGTACCAGTTAAAATGTGAAATATTTCTTCAAATGAGAGTGTAAACATTGTAAAGAGTTGAGCAATTTCTCCTTTTGTCACAATGTTTTCAAAAGTTGTCTGCTGCGGACAGACTGTTTGAATAGTTTAACAGATCTCCTATTAGATAAAAGTTCATCTGATTGATTGATTATTGTTTATTTTCCAGGTTGTCATCGATGCTGGCATTTGCCTCTACAATGATCACCAAGGAATCCGCATCCCTCGGTCTTCCGGATTTCCCAATTACAAACCTTGGAGATGTAGCTAAGATTATGGTAAGACACTGTGAATCAACCCTTTCCAAGTTGCAGACATGGTTTGACACATCTGCAGCAGGTGACTCTCGAAAACATTGTGGCAAAGGGAAAACTTGCTTATAATTCTGTTTAATTATACTTTCAATTATAGAGATTTTGCTTTGGATGTTTTGTAAGTAATTTTCTGCAGATTTGTTATGCATGGAAAAGATTAAAGGTTTTTAACTGGAGTTTTTAACTTTGGCTATGAAGAATTTCATAATTTCCTTACAAGATTTTAATTTTAGTTGCTGAACCAAATATTTTTATTTTGAAAAGAACAATGGCATATTTTCAATTTATTGAAATTAAAAGCATAATTTTCAACTAAAGTAAAAACATTGATAAACAATAAATAACTTTATATATGAGAAATTTGCCATTTTCACACAATATTTTCTAAAGCATTCAGAATATGAAATATGCCTCAAATATTGACGATTGTTTATTTGAATGCAGGAATCTGTTCCTGATTCAGACATCATGCCCTTGTTAGACAGACTGTATCCCTACAACATCATGCTTGGAAAGGAGGGCCAAAGTGCAGTGCTGGATGCTCTAAAGGTATTTGTAGCTTGATATTCATTGATTTGGATGAGTGCCATTTTCAACCTTATTACAGTTGTGTCAAAGCCGCCATTTCCCCGCCTCTTGTGGTTTCTGGCTTCTGTAGACAATTATTCCTTTCTTCAAACTTTCAAAACAACTTTGAACCTGTACTTTTGGCATGCTGGTGGAAAACAAATGAAGCCAATCTTGATGGTCTTTCTTAATTTGTTTGATATGGTGAGTGGCAGAGCTGAGATTTCAATGCAGCCCTTCCAAATGTGTTCATTTGTGCACACATGTTTTGATAAGAGCAAGCAAGGTTTGTACATCAAATATGATTTCTTAATTTGTGGCATTAATTCTTTAATTCATCTTGAGAAGAAGACAATTGCTTTGCTCATCTATCCTAAAACATCGCACATTCTTCTGAATTAATGATAAAGTCACAACTCATTTTTAGAACAGTTTGTACATGATAGCAATTAATACCCTTTTCCTTAATTCATCTATCATTATTTTTGTATATTTTTTTCTGTTGATAAATGCAGTAACACAATCTTAAACATTTGTTTATCTTTGTTTTTCCTTACAGAAATTTAGCCTCAACCCATCAAAGTCAAAACCATTCCGTGTTGAATCCTGTAAAAGAACCACAAACAATAAAACAGAAGTCACGATATCTAAAGGGAGGGCTAAGCATTCTTTTCAGGTAAGATGGATGCCCTTGTTTGTGTCTGCTCTTACATAATATCCACAGGGTTCTAACAAGTAAACCAGTTCTGAAACTATAAAACTCTGAATACATTCTCTGCTGTGAAATGAACTCCATGCTCGAAAGAAGAATTCTGATTGGTCAATTTCGAGAATGAATTTGTTTCTGACAAATCAGATGCTTGAGAACAAAGTAAACTTCTGTAATCTGGTCTTCTCAAATAATATCTGTCTTATGACCTTGAATTTGTAAGGTCGAAATTTCCATTGAATGCAGTCTACCCGTTACAAATTAGTTAAAATGTTTTAACATGTTTTAAATCATCTAATCGATTGAAGTAAAAAATGTTCTGATATTTGAAAATTTCAGATATTATTCGTGAGGAAATCAATTTGCAAAAATCAATTAAACGCAAATAAAACATAATAGGACGTCATTTCATATCATCGGGGAAACTTATAACACCCCATGGGTATTATTTTTCACTTTGAATATTATGATTTTACTCATTTTTAAACCTTTTCCCACATACAGCAAATATGCAGCAAATGACTAATAAAAATAGGGAAATTGTTCATCATGCCCAGTCCCTCCTTTTCACCACAATGTTTTTAAAAGCTGTCTGCTGCAGAGGCATCAGAAAAGTTGTTATATGTTAGTAAGGGTCAAATTATCTAATAATATGTAATATTCAGTTCTACTGTGTATATATAGGTGGAATCGGGATCAGTGGAGACCGGGAACAATTCCCCTTTGTCCTCACAGACTACTATGTTTACTTTATGTTGGTAAGGGTTAAATTATCTAAATAATATGTAATATTCAGTTTTACTGTATATATAGGTGGAATCGGGATCAGTGGAGACCGTGAACAATTCCCCCTTTGTCCTCACAGACTACCATGATGGGTTCCTAGCGGAGATGTTACAGTCACACCTTGTAAAAGATTTCTGTGTTATTGGATCTAGGGTAAGTTATGACCGGATTACATTACATTTGACTTACTACATCTAGCTTTTTCTTAACCTTTCTCCATTTGCATACATCCTTAAATAGTTGAAAATATTAAGGCAATAGGAAAAATCATGAGCAATTTATGATTTGCCATATTGTTTTCAAGAGTCGTCTGCTGCATATTCATCAAAACATGCTTGTATGTGGAAAAGGATTAAATACAAAATGATATTTTCAGATTGGTTATTTTCATTTGACGACATGGTCCTCTAAAATGGATTTCTTTCATTAACATTGCCAAATTGCATGATCCACTTCATGTCTAGAGCATAGAAACTTTGTACTAGAGTACCTGAGCTATTTAGCTATTTGCATGTTCAAGAAAGATTGCTATACATTGGAAGTAACGCAAGTCATTGAACAGAACTATTATAAAGGTTATTGAGAGGAAAGTCAACAAGTCTTAACATGCTGTCATACATGTATTTTATATATTTTACATTAACCCTTTCCCTTTTACAACAAAACTGCAGCGGACAACTTTGAATACATCTAGGCAAAACTAGGAAAAAATCTCTATATATGAAAGGATACTTTTTTAATAAAGTTGAAAGCATTGTGTCAAAAGGGATAAATGCTCATGATGAGCAATTTCTCCTTTTGCCACTAAGTTTTCAAATGTCATTTGCTGCAGAGGCGTCGTCAGAAAATGTCTGTATGCAGGAAAAGGTTAAATTATTTCCCTCATAATTATGTTTTCAAAGAAGATGTGCCGAAAATGGTTTTATAAGTAAACCTTTCTACAACAGACAACTTTGAAAACAAGGTCTATGCAAAAATTTGAGTAATCTTTAGAAATAAGATTATTATAAATGACAAGAGTTGAAAAGAATTTGTGGTAAAAGGAATTTCTCATTATGCTTTTAAATGTCTCCCGCTGCAGATGTGTCAAACTCTGTCTGCATCTTAGAAAGGGTTAACCCTTTCCCACATACAGCAAATATGCAACAGACGACAGCAAACAGTGTCAATGGATCATGGATGAGAATACACAACAAGCACAATCTGATCTTGATCTTTACAGTTGACAACATAATTATATAACATTAAACAATCATTGCCTTACATTTTAGGGATGTGGAAAGTCAGCTCTAGTTAACAAGTTTGCAGATCTCCTTGGATACCATGTTGAACCCATCATGTTGTACCAGGTAGATAGATTTCAATTATTTTAAGCAGAAAAATAACAAGTAATTACAATGAGATGAAGCTATAAATAACATAATTATTAACCTTAAACACTTATAGCAAGTACTTTGAAAAATATAGAAAATCTCCATAAAAGAAATGTTTCTAAAGTCGTCTACTACTGATGCCTCAAAATGCATCTGTAAACAAAATTAAAACTGATTTCTAATGTTTGTCTAACTTCAAGGATATGACCTCTCGTGACCTTTTACAACAAAGGACAACTCTTGCAAATGGTGATACATCATGGAGATTATCTCCCTTAGTCACAGCAGCACTAGAGGGAAGTCTTGCAGTACTAGATGGAGTCCAAAGGATAAATCCAGGATCTTTCTCTGTGTTACAAAGGTAATTTTTGTATTTTTTTGTGTCCTTCAGCAAGAGATTAAGGTCCTTTCCATGGTCTAGTCATACCAACGACTACCAATGGTAGTAGTGGCTTCTTTTCTGACAGCCAAAGGTTGCGGGAAAGCATTACAAGTGATGCATTGGGAAAGTTTTCTACCTGAACTGGTAATAAACCATTTCCTCTTTACAACAAATCTACAGCAGACGACTTTGAAAAAGTTTAGTGAAAAATATGGAAACTCTATAAATAGAGGACTAGTGTTAATTGAAAACAGTTGAAAGTTGAAAACATTGTGGCCAAAAAGAAATTGCTCTTCAGCAATATCTCCTCTTGCTATAATATTTTCAAAAGTCTTCTGCCGAAGAGGCATTGAAAACTGTTAGTATGCGGGAAACTGTTAACCCAGGAAATGCCTTGATATGACTAAAAGCATCATCAAACATCATTCAAACATCATTCAAACAAACTCTAATTGCAATATGAGGATGATTTATCATCGGATAAATACTGAATGTTACAGTGCAGCCTGCTGATTTACAAGATAAATCTAACTCACTCAGTGGTGTAGTCTGACGCCTGAATGGGAGAGTGAGTCAGGTCTATCAAATAGAACTCTAAGTTTACAGGTGAGAGTGAGTCAGGTCTATCAAATAGAACTTTAAGTTTACAGGTGTAAATGTCGAGTCTTTTCCACACAACAACACATCTGGAGCAGTTGACCTTGATAACATCTAGGTACAACATTTGGAAAATCAAAAAAGTAAATATTGAGCAAGTCTCTATTTGTCACAAAGTTTTCAAACATTCTCTGATGCAGATGTGTCAAAATGCTTCTGTGTGATGAAATGGGATAACTGCAATACTATAGAAAACTCCTTTCAATCAAACATTAATTGATGATGGACCAATAGGGTTTTATTTTGTAGAATTGGTTTTATGTGGTAAAATATTTATAGAATTGTCTTCTTTCAATTTATCTGCGTAATAAAAGACTGTAACTTCTGGAAAACTTTTCCACTTGCAGATTGATTTTGATGTGTTTGCAACATGTGAAAACATGTTAACAAAACAATAGTTTACTCATAATGAGCAATTCTTTCTCTTGCCACGATATTTTCAACTCTATTTTATAAGGATAATTTGTTTTTGGGAAATTTTCCCATATTTTGATCTTGATGTTTTTAAGGTTGTCTCCTACAAATTTGTGATATGTAGGAAAGGGATAAATAAGATACAGAAGTGAAAACCTTGTGTTTATAGGAATAATTTTTTGTTGTGTGTTATTTCTCCTTTTTCCTACAACATCTTGATGCAGAGACATAATAAGAGAACATCTGTATTACGAAAACATTCAACAGCTAACATTTTATATTACAAGGCTAGTCCACGATAGAGAATTACAACTGTTTGATGGGACGAGACTTATTGGTCAAGACAGATACAATTCAATTAAAACAGAGCTTGGACTTTCTGACGAACAAATGCGTGAAAGGTTGGTAATTTTATCTTAGACATATTGATGTTCATCAAAATTGACCAAATTGGTTGTGTAGTGCTTCTGGCATCAGTCTCAAGAGTGGGAGATAACTGTTCAACCCCTTGTACGGTCAAATCTAAGACTTTGATCTTTTTCGACATACAACAAATCTGTGCAGACTACTGTGAAAACATATTAGCAAAAATATGGAAACTCTCTTTTAATGAAAGTATTATCACTGAATCTAGTGGAAAACATTGTGGCAAAAGGATAAATTGCTCATCACGAGCAATTTTTTCTTTTGTCTAAATGAATTCAAAAAGCTGTCTCCTGTAGAGGCGTCAGAAAGGGTTTATACGTGGGAAAGGGTTAAAAAAAGAGGTATTAGTTGTTAACTTCTATTGGCAGTCCATAATGGAGAGGATGGCATTGTCCCTGATACACTGATGTCATGATCAACTTGGTAGTACATGGGATGATTTTTTTCACATGTCTGTACCGCAGAGAGACAAAAAGGGATCACTTCTCCATCCGTCTGTCTTTCTGTCCTTCTGACACGCTTTTCAATAATTCCTCATTTCTCATTGTCTCAATTCAAGTTGCAACTCTGATACATTGTGATCAGGAAAATGGAACAATGCCAGGAACACAATTCTAGTCTGCTTAATTTTGAAATTAGCTCCCTTTTTCATATAATTTTTGTGTTTGTCCTGTCTTCTCACTTCTTATCCATATTTTGAAGCCAATCCATTTGTGTCCTTCCAAAAAAACAGTAATGGTAGTCAAAAGATAGTAACACTAACCCTATCACCCATAAGATAAATGAAACATCTTTATATGAAAATGTTATAATCAAATAGAGTTGGAAATACTTGGCAAAAGTAGAAATCGCTCACCATGTACAATGTCTCATATTGTCACAAGGTTAACACTTTTTCATTAGCATAAAAATATGTGTATGACTGTATGGCAAAACAGGGCATACCTGAAGTTTTCATTAGTCACAAAACATTCAGTTTTCCAGTTTACTATTTATAATGATTAATATAATAATGCGCTATTAATGAAATTGTCCTTGCATATAGACAAGATTTTTAAATCTTGAAAGAATTGAAAACATAGAAATTTGTCAGACTAATTTGCAGAGCATTTCAAGCCATTTGAAGCAGTCAATATTTGGAAACATTTGTGGAAAAATTGTTCATGGTGATCAATTTTTACTATTGCCACAATATTTCCAAAAAACTGTATTTGATAATTACACTTTCATGTAGTATGTTTCATTGTTTTGCCTTGTTTTTTTCAAAGTAATCTGCACCATATTTATTTTATAGATGAAAGGCGTAATGCTTCTTTCTTTTGACTACCATAACTGGTTTTTTGACATAGGAGAAATTGCTCATAATGCGCTATATCTCCTGTTGTCAGAATATTTTTAATTCTTTGAAATAATCACACTTACATTTCTAAAGGTTTTCCAAACTTTTGCCAGTATCTTTTCAAAGTAGTTTGCTACAGAGTTGTTTTATGTGAGACAGGGTTAAATTTATGTGTGATTGTACATTCATTTTCAGAGACATTTTGCCGATCCACCCAGCGTTTCGAATGATTGCTCTGTCTGAGCCCCCTGTTATTGGTAGTGGCACGCAGCAGTGGCTGTCCCCAGAGATGTTAACACTGTTCTTGTATCACACCATGAGACCTTTAACTCAGGCGGAGGAGGTCACAGTCATCTCGAATCTGGTATGTTTATCAAAGTAATATGCAGCAGATGACCTTTGAAAACGTCTAAGCAAAATAGGAAAAGTGTCAATAAACTTAAGTTTAAATATGAAATAGAGTTGAAGACATTGTGGAAAAAAGAGAATTTTGTCACAGTGTTTTCAAAAGATGTTTAATGCAGGTTCATCAAAATGCGCCAGCACTTGGGAAAAGTTTAAAGTAAATCAATTAAATCAATGCTTCCTATTTACATCCAAAACAGACTTATTAAGTTTAATTGATTGGTGTTTTCAATGATAATTCAGTTGTGTCATGAAGTCCAATTTAACAATGTTTTCCATGGCTGTCTCGTGTCAGGATCCCCTAATAACATTCTTCCAAAGCAACTGGCAACCTTCCCAGATAGACTATTGACCCGTCCCCACATGCATTTTTTTTTGCAGCAGATGAGTTTGAAAACGTCTGCCAAAATATGTAAAACCTATTTATAAATGAAAGTGTAAATACTGAAAAATATTCAAAATACTGTGGCAAAATGAGAAATTGCTCATTGTGAGCTATTTCTTCTTTTGCCACAGTGTTGTCAAAAGTTGTCTGCTAAGCGTCAGAAAACATCTACATGTGGGGAAGGGTTAAGCTGATTGGTTGAAGAGAAATGACGCTGGTCACAATGACCAGTGTCAATCATCGGAAAGAATGGCTGAAATTGGGTTCAAACTCGCAAACCCTGGATTGATAGCAAAGTGAGCTTGTACAGATTGACATAGGAAAATTATCTCCAAATTAGCCTGTTAATAGAAATGTTCTCTTTTTGCTATAAGAGAAATTAGAGCAGGTGCAGGAGTATTAACGACTTCTATGTTGTGCTCATTACCCTAGGCTCTGTTAGATTTGCACTTCCACTAAGTTTTCACCAAACAATACAAGCTCTAAGGGGCATGTTTTAAATTCATCTTTGACCTTCAAAACCTATGTTGTGGGTTCTCAAAAAGTCGTTCCGAGACGATTCTTAAGAGTACATACAACATAGGTTTGAACGAGTGCCAACATATATATCATGGAACCAAGACCTGTTTACTCTTCCTTGTATCTAGTCACCTTACAGTGAAATAATTTTCTAAATCTTCTTGACCATTTTCAGGTGACCAATTGTCCAGATCTCTCCAGACTGATGGTGTTTGTACATAGACTACGTCAGTCAACCGATCCCACTGTAAGTACTTACTTTCAGCAAGATGTGAATATTTTGCATGTCTTTTTATTAGCTCATCTGAGCACAAAGTTCTCAATGTGCGTTATTGTGAGTTTTGCCTTATATGGTTATATTGAAAACTTTAAATCCTCTTCTCCAAAATTATCTGGCCAATTTCCAAATAATTTTGCTGAAATGTTCCATTGGTGACCCTCTACAATATTACTTCTAGGCATGTTGGTTGGGGAAAAAAAGGTTATTGTTATAGGCATCCCAATCACATTGCATAATTCAGGTGAGCGATCCAGCGCCATCATGGCCCTCTTGTTTATAAAATAATCAATGACTAAAACGCAGAATGCATCAGCAATATCGGTACAAAATAAACATGTCTTGAAATTTACTTATTTTTATCAATAATAAGCAGCTTCAAATTGTTCTCAACTAGATTAACAAGAAATCCTGGTTAATCCCCCTTTCCAACATACAACAAATCTGCGGCAGATGACTTTAACCCTTTCCCTCATATGACAATTCTGCAGCAGACGACTTTGAACAAATTTTGTCAAAAATAGTGAAACTCTCTACAAATGATAGACAACTATTGAATAAAGTTGGAAGTGGTTAAAGGAGTAATGGCTCATCATGACATTTTGTTAAAATATTTTCAAAAAAATGTCTACTGCAGAGGCGTAAGGATGTGTCTATATGAGGGAAAGGGTTAACTGTCATCTAATGTTAATGATAGTCAATTATATTGTATGTCTGAAAAAAAAAGAGGCAATTATAATTCAACTTTTTATGTATGTTTTCTTTGCTTTCAGATTGCCTCTATAGCCTCATCTCTTTCTACTAGACAACTTATACGTGTAGCTAAACGATTAGCCAGCTTTCCCACTGATGATCTGTATAGTATTATACAAAAAGCTTGTTTAGCTAGGTAAGTCAAGTTCTCTGTCTTCAAGAAAGTTGTCAGTCCCTCTGATGATCTATATAGTATTATACAAAAAGCTTGTTTAGCTAGGTAAGGCAAGTTCTCTGTCTTCATGAAAGTCGTCAGTCCCTCAGTTGTGTCCTACAAAAATTTCATGTAGTAATTGGCTGAACAAAGACGGAAATCAATGAAAAAGGAGCTTCAAACTGGCAGGTTTCAATTTTTTGTGAAGTCTGAG